>JAVJIF010005612.1:0-80921 GCA_038442645.1 Agave tequilana
CGTGGTGTTTAGTTTAAATAGTTTGTTTAGGTCATATTAGTTTTTAATTCCGCATTATTTGTTCATTTAGTGACCATTAGATTACCCATCACCTATTCACCCCCCCTCTAGGTGATCCTTCACTCTATGGGATTCGATATGGAGATGATTTTTTTCTAAAAAGTTGTCAGAGGTAATTATTAATGTACACTAAATTCTTGCTGGGAATCAGAAGGAGATCTTGTCAGAAGTGAACGTGACAATTCTCGGCTTGGGATTTTGAAATGACTTGTCAGAGGTGTGATGTTAAATTGATAAGGATTCATTTATTGTTAGAGATATTTGAACCTAACAGCAATTTGAGTGGCCTGTAATTCTATTGAGATAATGACAAGTGGAGTTTGATCCGCCAAGGATATTAGTAAGATCCGCCAGGGATATTCAAAGGTTTTACTGTCAGAGGTGTACGCTTTGAACATAACAGTTCCTGATCTGTGATTTATCCCATTGAAAAATGAATACAGTCTTTTGTGGTCCTTCATACTATGGACAGAAATTTGTTGGAGACTTTGGTGGGAAAGGCGGGATCATGTCCCTTAAGCTTTTTAACAAATCCTCAGCTATCAACGAGTTTGGTATGTCTTTATTAACTACCATTTGCATTGGGCTAGCCATGCTATTCTCGATGAGTTATTGAAGTAACACCCGGGTTATTAACTCTAGGATAATATATTATCGTTGGGTTGATAATATTTTTCAAGAATTCTTATGATTATCAAATTATTATTTCGGTTTTACATGAATTTCAATAAATTATTAATGGAAATACGGAATGGATTTGAAACTTTTATAAATCATATCGGATTATTGATATGAGAAAATATTGATATCTATGTGTGTTTGTGCACTAATATAAGTGTGTGTAACATTCGAATATTTAAATCTGGTTTATCATGTACATTTCTGAAATTTGGATTTACTGATAAGGAGATCGATAATCGGTATATTACCGGATATTCTTTTGATATTGTTTATTAAATTATTGTGAATATCAGCATACAGAAAAATTATGAAATACAAGGATGTATATACTGCATGAAATATTTGTATAAATACCAAGTATTTATATTTATAATTTAATGGTATTGTATTTATATGATTTGGAGAGATGAAGAAAAAGAAAAGAATAATATAAAATAAAATAAGTTTGTTTAATGAGGTATGGGAAGAATGGGGTGGGGGGTGTAGGTGGGGGGAAAAGATAAAAAATCTCTCTCCCTAGCTCACTCTCATTCTCCCTCCCTCCCTCCCTCCCTCCCTCTCTCTCTCTTCCCTCTCTCTCTCTCTCTCGGGTTAGACCAGCACCAGAGCCCGGCCATGGGGCCGGCGACGGCTTGGAGGGTCGCTGAGCTCCCCCTCCCCCTCTCTCTCTCTCTGTGTAGGGCTACATGTCGCTGGAGGCGCGCCAGCAGGGCGCGAGGCGCCGGAGGCCGCCGGCACGGCGGCGCGGCGCCAGAGCGCGGGCAGCAGCAGCGTGCTACTGCTGCCTTGGAGAAGTGACTGGTTTAGGTTTTTGGTTTTAAAATAAACCTAACCCGACCGGTTAAAATCCAACCGCTTTCATATTAATAAGGTTAATTTTGTTTTAAGCCCCTGATAAGTTGAATAAATTGCTTTCACGCCCTGAAAAATTAGAAACAGCCCCCTGAATATTTCAGTTATTACATATCTAACCTTTTATATTGGATTTGGTTTCCGAACGAAATCTTGGCCATCCAAATCGGATTTGGACAATTCTTAAGCCGTTATGATCGTGAAAACGAGAGCTACACATCCTCTGCATCAATATATGGAATTGGGCATTCAAGAATTTATCGATGCCGGTGAGTGAAAGTCCTAACTCAAGTCTTTTTTTCCCAATTTAGAAATAATTATTATTGAGAAATTATTGATAATATTGATCCAATGGAGGTAAGATATTATTATACGTTGATTGTGATATTATTATAAAAGTGAATGAGTGTTGTGGAACTAAATTTAATAGGATATCCCGAATAATGATTGCGGGCGGTTTATATATGTGTGTGTGTGTGTGTGTGTGTGTGTGTGTGTGTTGTGTGTGTGCGTGAACATAATACGGGTATTATACCCAATTGTGACTTTGCTATTTTAATTCGTATAGACATGACCATTAAGTGCCTGTAAGTGTATTGATATAGATGAACATAGACAATACCACATGAGTTATATATTTGTAAAGTTTCTGAACATAGTATATATGTTGCGAGTATTTACTAGAATTTAGAACCGAGAAATTAAACACTAGGTTTTGATAGAAATTGTTAAGTATAAATTTTCAGCTAATACCATCTATCCGTCTGTGATGAATATTGAAGTATTTAACCTGAAAATCAGTTGTGGATAAAGTCTACCTCCATTTTATTAAACATTGTGATTGCATGTGTTGACTATTAATATAATAATGATGTTAGTTAAGTGAAGATTGATATTATATGCAACTGATATCCAATCTGTATGAAATTAATAGTTATGGATAATAATAATCAGATGGTGGTTGGTTAACACCGGTATATCCGGTGAGTAGACTAAACAGTGACAATGAGAAATCGATTACAGATCATGGATGTTTATAATTAATAAGAGACAATTAGAAATCAGTTAGATAAAAGATCACTTGAGACATATTAACCATGATTGAATAATTATAGAATCGGTTATATTGATACTGGTATAAGTGGAATCCGAAGTTGATATTAGAATTGAACTAAGCAAATGAAATTAGAATTTATCTTTGAGCAACTTGACATAATTGTTATATAGAAAACTCTGTTAAATGGGATAAATGCGATTGATGCAGCATGATAAAAATAGCATATTAATTAAAATATTGAAAATTTTGTTAATATTGATAACTCAAATGGAATCAGGACAATTTGATTGATTAGCAATTGTAAACGTGAACCGATAATGATGGAACTGATCAAAGTAATGATAATGAACTGAATTAGAGCAACTGAAAATAATTCCTAACATTATCGGACATGCTTGATAATAATTAGAATATCAAAAGCTCCTTAATAAGCTAAGTATACGGGATACTAAATATTATGTAGATGTTAAGTATTGATCTTGTGGATACTATTTTCGTAATTGTTGTGTTTCATGATATATATGCTCATAAGTGTTTTTGTGTACCAACTTGCACACTTGAGGTATCAAAGGTCATTTGATGGCTTAAGTTATTAATTAGTAGCAATTGAAAGCAAATGGATGAACAAATAACTAAAATTTATTAAATATGATGAGCGAGAAAAATAATACTTTTGAATTAGAACTTGTAAGTAGATATAATACTTTTTAGCGATCAATGATTATTAATGAAAAGCTATTGAATAAGATTAAGTTTGATAAAGTTAGATAATGGATGACCGATAATGGTGTATAAGTAACAAGTGAGTATTGAATTGGTGAAAACCAGTTAGAGTCAGTATTGAGTAAATCTGATAACTTAATATTAAGTATACCGATTTGAGATGGATAATTCGAAATCAACAAAATAAATACCGATAGTATTGAACTAGTATTGTGTTATGCCCACTCTATGCATCAGAGACTTTCGAGTATCCTTGTAATTAATTTATCAGAACATCAGAATTCTCTATTAGGCTTGACAGTCACATTTTTATAGTGATACCAATTATATCTAATCGGTAAGAGTTAGATAATTACCTAAATAATTAGAAAATTGTGATATGAACGAAAGATTGAGCGTCGTACTAATGTGATTAATAATCTAATATTAGTAAATGATATATGTATATGTATATATATGTGCGTGTGGTTTGATTCATATGCGAATGTAGAGGATGATTTGGCTAATAATTGATAGAAATAAGAAATTGTAAATTATTAACTATATAATCAGCAATGATAGAATTCAATATGTACGAAATAGACAATTATAGAACCGGTGGCAATATTATGATAACTGAATTGTCATGACAACGAAGGTCTCTGTGGAATTTGGAACTAGTAGATAGAAATAAGTAACAACAAAACATGTTTTAAAGAAGTTAGTAGTGTTAAGACCGGTATTGATGGAATCTGGGGTTAACTTGGGCTGTACCAAATAGAAGTACTGCAATCACTCCTGGATTGAAATAAAAGATAATTATAATATAAAAAGTATTAATAATTCATATGATATCAGAATTATTATTTGACTATTAACTTGTATTAGAAGGGATGAGAAATTTTGATTCACACAAGTTATAACCAAAGGACAGTCTGCTTAATGATAAAAGAGGCAATTGATAATGAATCCCGGATGTTAACTAAATTATAAAATATGAATAAGTATTATGACTAGAAAAATCGAATACTGGTGCTACGAATTAGAACTTGACCGGTAAAATACTGAGATCATTTTGTATACATTATTTGTGTGTTTGGTACATCTTAGATATGATAAGAATTCCTTGAAACTAACGAGTTAAGAAATGAAATCATATGAACTTGACTGTGTGACATATTGGTATGAATGTGAATGCTTTTGTGATAAGAAATGTGCATAAGTATATATATAATATCATTTATTATATTGGAGGAAGGGATCAGGTTAAACCGGAGGTGATCGAAGGAGATATTGCGGTTATTTATTATATCGAAGAAAGGAACTAGTTAAATCAGAGGTGATCGAAGGGGAGTATTGTTGTTAATTATTGCATCGGAGGAAGGGACCGGGTTGAACCGAAGGTGATCGAAGGACAGTATTAATATTATTTTATTGAAGTATACTTGAATGTATGTTTGTGACATCCAGTACATGGATGTGGTTATTATGTCATCCGGTTTATGGATGTGGTTATTTATGTCATCTGATTTATGGGTGCGGTTATTTATGTCATCCGATATATGGGTGTGGCTATTTATAATACTCGGTATATGGATATGATTGTTTATGATATCCGAATTATGGATGTTGTTTATATGGCACCTAGTATATGTATATAGTTGTTTATGACATCTGGTAAATAATTGTTGTGACATCCGGCATATAAATGTGATTGTCTCGTATTTCTTCATGTATGAACATACAGTTTATATTTGGATACTATCATGAGTAGTGTGTGATGTCATATGTATATTGGGGGGAACAATAACGAATTATAAACTAATCTAGTGAGTAAGATTATTTACTCCAAAAGTTGTGTTGTGACCGTGAGTTATATGTAAAATACGAATATGCTACAAACTGAATAGAGGAGATGTAATAATAAGAGGTAGATGATTAGGTCAAGTATTGTATAATACATGATATTGTATGTTAACAAATTGTTAATGATTGTAAAATGAAAGCGATGAGAATTACCGTCTAGCTTGGGCTAATGAGTCGTGTCCACGAGGAGGAATACGATGAAAGTTTTTTGGTGTTTTTGTTTAGAAAGCAAAGAATGGTGTTTGTTTTTTAGTTGAAAAGAGAATGGAGAGAAGGGAAGTGATTTAAAGAAAAACTTAAAACTTAGAGAAGGCTTTGAAAAGGTGATCTTTAAAAAATTGATGAAGATTATTTGGTTGTTTTTAATATAGGAAAAGATCTGAGCTCATTAATTTTCTACTCAACTACTTACTTATCTCAAGAACATTTTGGTGCATCACCTTTATCATAGGCAAAAATCTTTAGTTTCTTTTAATGTCCAGTAAAACAAATAAGATGATTTTGTTTAAATATTAAGACCTTTCTTAACACATCATTAAAAAGAGAATGTTAAACCATCAAGCGCGAAGAAGCAAGTATGGAATAAAAATATCTTAAAAATATTGTGTTTAGAAAATCAAGTTTAAAAGAAAAGCATCCTCATGAGCTTTCAAGAACAAGGTTTACTTAGGCATTATTATGATTCAAGAGAGTCACTTTCATAAAAATCAATCGAGAGACAGGAGGTAGAAGAGATTAATTAGTGAGCCCAGAAAACAAGTTTAGCTACTCATGAACAAAACAAGACATGAAAATAAATAAGACATACCCATGAATTGGAGAAGAAGAGAGACGCTTTGAATCTTTATTGATGTCACTTCAATCTTCAGATTACAATCACTCTGTTCCTCTCTCTCACTGGTAATTAGAGTGAACTACAAATTAGAAAATAGAGATACAATTTCTCTATACTATCTAACAAAGAACCTAAACCCTAAAATGAACAAGAAATTTAATCCTAATCTTTCCCTTTTTCAGTACAAAACCCTGCTTTTTATAGGCAAAAACCCAGAGGGAAAGGAGTGGGGAGATAAGGGGAGCAAATGCTCCTCTTATCTCCACCAACAGGCCGTGGATCCGCAGCTATGGCCACGGATCCGCGGCCAGGATGTGGCCAATTGGCCACATCCAGGTGGAGATTTGGTTGACGTGTGATTTTGCCCCCTTTTGTCCGGCTGGATTTGCTGTTTTCTGTGATTCTAATCTGATCTCCAGTGATTCTCAAGGTAACCAATTTGGATTCTGATAAACTAATTAATCGGTTTCCAACCTCCTGATTTGCCATAATCTGCCCTGATTTACTGATTTCGAATTAATTCTGAATTAAATCAGAATTTGATGTGTTTTTGGGCTCGTTTCTCTTCCCTTTCCTTAAGCAATGGGCTTGCACTTAATAAAGAAAAATAAGACTTTATTAATATGATTTATTAGATAATAAACATGGTAATGTGACAATATATATGCAATATATGTGACCAATCACACCCCCACACTTATCTTTTGCTCGCCCTCAGCAAAAATATCAAAACTAATCCTAATCAATTAGACCACTTTCGCAGGTTACTCGATTGCACTGAGCATGTGCAATAAGCTGTTAAACCTCTAGAGTACTCCTAGAGGACGAGTTTTGTCTCGTGAGAGTTTTCAGTGGATTGCACCCACAAAATCCATAAGAAAGAGAAAAAATGCTAGTATTTTCGAAAGCATTTTGAAAAAGAAAGAAAATATTTGAAGTATATTTGTAAGAGTTCAAGTAATTTATAAGTTATAGGAATATCAAATTTTCATTCCTAAACTTAGTCTCTATTCAAAAACATATCATCAATCAAAGTAAAGAGTCAAATTGTATTTCTCATTTAGTTTATTACTTTATTCTAAGTTACATGCACCTTCGTGACCGTGAAGTTTGACTAAGGGTTCTTTAATATAACTCCTATGCCTTATTTATTTTTGGTGGTATTATTCCTTAGTTCCATTAGGCTTTCTAATATGTTCATGTAACGAAGCTTTAGTCGGTGACACCCAAACCGGACAATCTTAGGGCACCAGGTGAAAAAACACCCCTAAGGACTTAAACACTCGAGCAGATAAGGCCACGAACTAAGGATTTTTATTTATAAATGTACCCCTTTTAGGAGTGAATACTTATGCTTCATGAGGCACAAATACCTAAATTAATCAGAGGATTCATATATATATATATATATATATATATATATATATATATATATATATATAATATATATATATATATATATATATATATATATATATATATAGATATAGACTTGTATCCTTTCAAAAGGATTTGATCCCGGATCCTTCCCACTCAAAATTAACCCTCCAACATTCGAATACAAATCCACTCCGTTGAAGTTGATCTATACTATTTCAAGTATCTATAACCAAAAATCAAGTGTTTTAATACTTTTTGCCCATCCATCAAGCGACGCAAAATGGACGGCCTAAAGTAGTGAGTTGGTTAGATCTATGTCTTTAGACATACAAATTCTCGATCCGGCCATTTCATTATGATCTAAACATTTAAAAACCCTATAAACTAATTTTTGTTAGATTTCAAATGTTCTACACCGTTAAACTAACCAACTCACTATTTAGGCCGTCCGTTTTTCCCCTACTTGATGGATGGGCAAAAAGTATTTAAAACACTTGATTTTTGGTTTATAGATACTTGAAATAGTATAGATCAACTTCAACGGAGTGGATCTTGTATTTGAATGTTGGAGGGTTGAATTTGAGTGGGAAGGATCCGGGATCAAATCCTTTTGAAAGGATACAAGTCTATCTCTATATATATATTTCAAATTATCTAATTATCTTTTGCATAAATACCAAGGCTTTCTTAAGCCAAAGCACCTAGCTAATCATAATTAGATTTTTTTTATTTTTCATAGATATACATATTATATATATATTTCTTTTTTTTTATAAGGCATAAAAATCTTTATTTTTGAACCCTAAGTGTGTAAGTGTATAAGGTGTGCATATTTCTTCAAGGTAAAGATCAAGACTAAATTACTTTTATCAATTTTCTTCCTAACCCTGAAAATCAAACAAGTCATCTTATTTTGACAAAGTATAAGAAATTCTAATTATGATTTTCCTATTCCTTAAAATTGACTTAAGTTCTTACAAAAAATATATCAAAATATTATTCTTTTCTTTCCAAAAGGTTATATATATATATATATATATATATTATATATATATAATATATATATATATATATATATATATATATATGTTTCTTCTGTTTTTTTATATATTATTTTTTTATATATTAGTCATGTTAGAGCTAGTCATGTTAGAGCCCTCCCCCACACTTATCTCATGCATTGTCCCAATGTATGAGAGCAATGTATAGATGCATGAAATGGAATGTAAAAGAGGTGCATATATATTATACACAAAATATGTACAACATCATATTTCTCCCATACTAGATTTTTTTCGGTCTCATCCCTCTAGCTCTCTTCCCATTATTCTAATGGGTTCTCTTTATAGAGCATAGTGGGGAGGCCAATCTTTTTGTCATTTTAGCTCGCTTCCTCCCAGTCTCACCTTCTTTAAGCTTTCCTTCCTCATATTTCTACATCCATTATTCAAAAATTGATCATCATCACACTTCTCAGTTGGAACTTCCTCACTATTAATGCCTAAGAATTCTAACTCAGTTCCATACATCTCCTCAAAATTTAGGTCAACACTTTGCCCTAGAGGGTGTAATTAACCAAAATATCCCTAGTTAGTTCATCCAAACACATGATTTCTTCTTCTAAGAGGTTTTCAAAGAGTATATCAATCGGAGATTCTTGAATTATATTCTCATGTAATATATTATTGGTTAGCTCAACGAAAGTGAAGATATCAAATCAAATTTTCCTTTTTTAAAGGGTACTCTAAAATTAGGATCTCCGACATATGCTTTCTCATTAAGATAATCGCATTCATTCTCAAATAATTCATTAAGAAACAGAGACTCACTCTCTATACCTTCACTTTCTTCATCACAATTGTTTTCAACAAAGTTTACCTCAAATGTTTGGTCACTTATCTTATGAGGTTGTTTTTCTAGGTTGAAGACATTGACTTCTCTAGTCATGTCCCCAAAGATTAATCTCATAGACCCATTCCTACAATTGATAATAGCATTAGCAGTAGTAAGGAATGTGCGCCCTAGGATAATAGAAGTTTGAGCTCTAGGATTGGACACAGGTTGTGTCTCAAGAACTATGAAATTAACTGGGTAGATAAACTCTCCGACCCGGATAAGAATATTATTAATTTCCCCCTTTGAAACTTTCACAGAACGGTCAGCCAGTTGGATTGTGACTCGAGTTGGACTAAGATCGCCCAACCTGAGTTGTTGATAAACTGAGAATGGAAGCAGGTTGATACTTGCTCCCAAGTCAAGAAGTGCATGACTAATCTCGGATTGTCCTATAGTGGGCAATGGTGGAACAACTCGGATCCTTGTACTTGATAGGGATCAGACCCGACAGTAGTTCACTAATGTTAGTAGCTAAGAAGACTTTCTTGGGTACATTAGTCTTTCTCTTCTGGGTGCACATTGCATAGGATGGGACTTGTTGGATGGCATCAAGGAGTGACACATTTAGCTTCACTTGGTTGAAGATCTCAATTATTTTATCCATGTGTGGATTCTACTTGTTGTTCTTTAGCCTATTGATCGGCAAAAAGTAAGTAAAAGAATAAGTAAAAAGAGTGTGGGTCGATGTTACTGCTTTTGCGATTCTTCCGTAGTAGTGAAGTGACTATACATGTCGTATCCACAAGGAGGGAGAGCGATGAAAGCTTGATGCGGCTTCTTTGTTCAAGAAAGAGAAAGTTCTTTGTTTCAAAATAAAGAATTGAAAATGAAAGCAAGTTGGTTTTAAAAAATTATTTTAGAATGATTTGGTGGTTGTAAAAGTGATTTTTCTAGATGGTAAAAGCGCATGGCTAACTTTCTATTAATTGCTTCCACTAATCCCTAACTTCTTGAAGATGTAGACTCACGATGGATCATAGGCAAGCTTAACCCTTATGCAAAAGAACTATTCACGTGGAAATCGAGTAAAAGTTCTTCCTATAACTTAACTTAACACGGCAAAAAAATTGGACATTCCCTTCTCAAGATCCAATAGAAGGCGAGAATAAGGGATGACACAAGTACACTAATGATATCGATAAAGTTAAAAAGAAAAATCTCTAACTTGCAATAATAAGTAACGCACACAACTCATAGATCATCAAAACGCATTAAGCATGAAATATAAGATAGTAAATACTTATAGGTAAGTTAGAGTTAGAACCCTCATCTTAAGATGTCATAGCTCTCCTTTGCACAAGGCTTGTTTGACACTATTGACTCATTTGGGTTTATCAATCAAGTGTTAGAGATTAGTGGGTTAGTAGTTAGTTAGTCATGCTATGGAGAAGTTAGTTACACATGGTAGTAAAATAAACAATCAAAGAGAAGAGGTAAGGAGAAAAGAAGTTACACTAAAACAAAGAGAAAAAAGCAAAGGAAAACAACTAGAAAATGGAAAGAAGAAAGAGAAGTAATTACTTGTATTAGCTTGTCACCTTCCAAATACAACTTGTACACACTCTCTCTCTCTTTCACTCTAATGGCTAAAACTAAAAGTAGAAGAAGAAAGAAACAACAACTACAATTCCTAACAACAAAGCAACAAATACAACTCTATTTTCTGGATATTTTTTAACTGAAGACCCCTGGGGGTATTTATAGGCACCAGGGGAAAGGGGGCCAGGCGCAACCCCTGGCCCAAAGCCCGGGCGCGCGCGCGCCCGTATTCCGCGAAAACGCTGCCCAGGCCGCGTTTCTGTGGCAATACTGGGGAGGCGCGCGCCTGGCTTCCTGCTGGTGCTGTCCTCTCTGTCTCCCGTCAGGTGGATCTCCTGGATTCGTGATTTGATGCCCTATGCTGACACAATCTCGTCCCTAAAGTCAATGGCTACTTAGTAGGCCTTTAATCACCCATCAAATGGTGGTTTAGGGTCTTCTTCTTCATTTGTACACCATGGACCTAAGATTAAGCAAGCAAAGCTTTATTAGCAGGATTTTACATCAAATAAATGAGAATGTGATGAAAATTATGCAAAATTAGAAACTAATCACACCCCCACCCCACTTATCTTTTTGCTCGTCCCGAGCAAAACAAAATAAGAAAATTATTACACCACTTTTGCAGGTGACGCGATTGCACTGAGCATGTGCAATAAGCCTTTAAACCTTTAAGTTCCCTTAGGGGGGTGTTGTCTCCGTGGGTTTTCAGCGGATTGCACTCGCAAAATCTAGTAAGTAAAAAAAATACTTAGTTGTTAGGAAACCTCTTTCAAGAAAAAGAATTTTCAATCATCTAAGTAAAATGACCGAATGGTGTAAGAATTAGGTTCAACCCTCATAAGTCCTCCTATACTTTAGCCTTTATAAAAGAAGAAATTATAATTTTTCTTTAAATTTGGAAAGGATATTATAGTTCTAGCTCATTCTTTTATTTTGCTTTAGATAGATATGAATAATGTGTATGTGTGATGTGCTTTGGATTTTTTAACTCAACTTTGAATATCATTTAATTTCATTAATATTTATTTATTATTCTTAGTTTCATTACGCTTTCTACTTTACTCATGTAATACATATTAAACCGATGACTCCCAAACAGATGGTTTTAGGGCACCAGGTGGAATAACATCCCTCGGGTCAAATATGCAAGTAGAGTAGGCCACAAAATCAAGATTTACTTATATATTGTATATTGATTATTTTTTTTTGCATGAGTAATTATGATTCTTGAGCACAATTATCCAGCGTTTTTTTTAGAGTTGTGTCTCTAAATCCCAAGCATGTGTGTATGGTTTATGCATATTCACTAAGACTAAATAAAGGGTATGAGTTATTTTCCTTATCCCTCCTAACTTTTTAGTCAAACCAATCTTTCTTTTTTATTTAGGCAAAATAAAGATTCATTAATATGGTTCCCTTAATTCCTACAACCTTTTTATATTTTTATAAAGAGTATGAAATTTCTTTTCAATCTGGAGATTTTTTTTTTGGAAAGAAGAAAGAAAAAGTGTTAGCACCCCCCACACTTACCTAATGCATTGTCCTCAATGAATGTGATGTAAATGCAAAGGCAATAAATAGGGTGAAGAAGGATGTTACCGTCTTTGTTGACCCGGGCCAGCCAAGTACGAATAGACAAAAGAAATGTCAAAAAAAATGTAGAAGGGGTAAGCATCTAAAGTGGGCCAGTAAAACCCACTTTGTAGAACCTTCTCTACAGTCTTGCGGGGACCGAAGTGTCCTCTGCATGCAAGTTCATGGAAAAAGCTTAGCACACTCCTCTGTTCTTCTCTGGTATGCATCGTCTAATAATCTGGTTGGGATAATACTTAAAAAAATACGGCTCTTCTCAGAAGAAGTACCGTCCTTGGGCAAAGAAATGACATTGGTCTTGCTTTGTTCAGTCAGCGGATAATTGTCCAGTGGCCAGTAATAAACAATGTCCGCATACCAGGGTTCCTTAAAAATGGCCAGGATGTGCCAGTTTGGGAAATCCTCGTTGATTGGAGCTTATATGTTCGGTGCATTCGAAATTCATGAGAGATGATCAGCGACCACATTTTCTATACCTAGTCCCGAATTTTCAAGTCAAACTCTTGAAGCAAAAGGATCCACCGAATCAGTCGGGCTTTTGCTTCCTTCTTAGTCATGAGGTATTTCAGTGCCGAGTGATCCATAAAAATCACCGTCTTAGAGCCTAACAAGTAGGGCCGAAACTTCTCTAACGCAAAGACAACGGCCAAGAATTCTTTCTCAGTCGTTGTATAATTCTGTTGGGCGTCATTCAAGGTCCTACTCGAGTAATAAATCACATGCAGCCTATTATCGATGCGCTATCCTAGAACAGCGCCAATAGCAAAATCAAAGGCGTCGCACATGATTTCAAACGGTTGGGCCCAGTTAGGAGCAGAAATAATAGACGCAGAAATAAGTTCTTGCTTAAGCTTCCCCATGACTTGAAACATTCATCGTTAAAATCAAAAGGCACGTCCTTAGTGAGCATGTTAGTTAAGGCCTAACGATTTTGCTAAAATCCTTAATGAACCGTCAGTAGAACCCAACATGCCCTAGAAAGGATCTAATATCCTTGATGCTTTTGGGTGGTGGAAGCTTAACAATCACTTCTACTTTAGCCTTGTCCACTTTAATGCCTCTTCTAGAAATCTCATGGCCTAAGACAATCCCCTATCTCACTATGAAGTGACATTTCTCCCAGTTTAGAGTTAGATTTTTCTCCTTGCATCGTTGCAGCACTAACTCTAGGTGATGAAGACACTGATCAAATGAATCTCTGTAGATGGAGAAGTCATCCATGAAAATCTCAAGAAAATGTTCCACCATGTTGGAGAACAAACTGAGCATACACCGTTGGAATGTCGCAGGAGCGTTGCATAATCCAAAGATCATGCGCTGATAAGCGAAGGTTCCGAACGGGCAGGTGAACGTGGTCTTTTCCTGGTGTTCTACAGTAATGTGGATTTGATTATATCCCGAGTACCCATCTAGGAAGTAATAGTACGCATGTCCAGCCAATCGTTCAAGCATTTGGTCGATGAAGGGTAGCGGAAAGTGGTCTTTACGGGTGGCTGCGTTCAACTTTCTATAGTCGATACAGACACGAACCTTTGGTAGGCAGTCTTGTCTGCACCAATTTTTTTGCTCATTTTCAACCACCGTAAAGCCAGCTTTCTTTGGGACCGCGTGAATAGGGCTAATCCATTGGCTATCAAAAATGAGATAAATGATCCAATTATCTAATGTTTCAAAATTTCCGCTTTAACTGCCTCTTGCATCAGTGGGTTTAGCCTGCGTTATGGGTCCCTTCTGGAGGTTGCTTCATTGATCAAATGGATTCTATGTTGCACTATGGCTGGACTTATCCCTTTGATGTCCTTCATCGATCATCCAATGGCTTCCCTGTGTCTTTTCAGAATAGACATTAAGCTGTCCTCTTATTGCTCAGTCAAGTGGGATGTTATGATGACTGGCAAGGTGTCCTTTCCGCCCAGGTAGGCGTACTTGAGGTGTTCAGGTAAGGCTTTTAGCTCTAGAGAAGGTGTTGCTTTATTGGAGGCAATCTCTGGACTTTCAATCCTATGATGAGGTATACTTGGGCTTGACGCCCAATCCACTGCTGAATCTATGATCTAGTCTAGATTACAATCCTCAGCCTCTAGATCAAACTCTGTCTTCGTTTCCATCTCCATGCTTCCTCATACTCACTGGTCAGATTTTCGATGGAATTGACCTCAAAAGTCTAGTCATTGATATCCCTGGTTGTCTTCCAAGATTGAAGACATTGACTTCCTTCGTCATGTCTTCAAAAGTCAACCGCATGGACCCGTTTCTATAGTTGATTATGGCATTGGCTGTGATAAGGAATGGGTGCCCTAAGATGACTGGAGTTTGAGACCTTAGATTGGACATAGGATGGGTCTCAAGCACAATGAAGTCAATAGGGTAGATGAAATCCCCGTCCCGGATAAGGACATCTGTGATTTTCCCCTTCAGGATTTTCACAGATCGGTCAGCTAGATGAATGGCGACTCGAGTTGGGTTTAACTCGCCCAACCCAAGTTGCTGGTATACTGAGAGAGGTAGCAAGTTGATACTTGCTCCCAGGTCAAGGAGTGCTCGGCTAATTTCTATTTGTCCTATGGTGCAGGAAATTATGGGACATCCGAGATCCTTATATTTCACTAGAATGGGACTAGACAGAATTTCGCTTATATTGGTTGCCAAGAACACTTTCTTGGGCACATTTGTCTTTCTCTTCTTTATACACTTATCCTTAAGAAATTTGGCATAAGCTGGGACTTGTTGGATAGCGTCAAGAAGAGGCATATTCAGTTTAACCTGGTTAAACATCTCAAGCATCTTTTCTGTGTGCATATTCTTATTGTTGTTCCTAAGCCTATTGGGAAAGGGTGCTACAGGCTTATGAACTTGTTCAGCAGTTTTGTCCTCGTCAGATGTTTGAGGAGCAGTTTAGGAGGAACTAGCAGAGGTGAGGCTGGAGTAGGATCAGGATGGACTAGACTTTTCTGTTGGTAGACCTGGTTGTCTACCTTCTTTCCAGATCGAAGTGTGTGAACAGCATTGCACTGGTTGATCGATGGATCCTGAATTTCATATGTTTGATTGGAGTTTTTTGGGTTAACTGGCGGCTGACTAGGTAAAGTACCCTTTGGTCTTTCACTTAGGGTGCTAGCTAATTGGCTCATCTGCATTTCCAATCTCGATATAGCCTGTGAATGGTTGTTCAACGTTTGTCCCTGATTTTGCATAAAAGCGGTTTGTGACTTCATAAAAGCTTCCATGCTCTCCTCCAACTTACTGAATTTCTTTTCCATTGATAAACTTTGAGAGGAGGAAGATGGAGCTTGACTAAGAAAATTTAGTGGAGGACTGGGATGGTGAAAATTGTTGGAGAAATTAGGCCTAGGAGGATTGTTCTGGGCCCAGGAGAAATTTAGGTGATTCCTCTAACCTGGTATGTTTGCGAGTAGGGATTAGGCGGCGGCCATGAGTAGGCGGCGTTCAGGTGTTCTGGTGGCACTTACTGGGCATGGAAAATGGGGCACTCTTCAAAGACATGATTTGGTGTCTGACAGTATGAATAACCGATTGTGAATTGGTGGTGGGTTGATTTGGTTGACATTGGCTGGCTCTCTTATTTCTAGAGCCTCTATTCTCCTCATTAGGGTTGCAATCTTGGTTTCTATAGCTATGGATGATTCTAGAGATAGGAGCCCATCCTCTTGAAGCTGTAGATTGTGATTCCTTGGTTTTTTCGAGGCTGGCTCTTATTGCAGGATTTTCTCAGCTAAATCCTCAAATAAGTCCAACCCTGATTCTCATCCTTTTGCAAGAACCCTCCATGACACATGATTTCTAAAAGGGTTTTCTTTTGATAATCTAAGCCATCGCAGAGAATCTGGCACTGACGCAATTTCTCCACATCATGATGAGGGCACTGAGTTAGGAGATCTTTGAATCGCTCAAAGTATCTCCAAATGGCTCGCTCGGTTCTTAGCTGAATTGTATGATATTTTTTCTAATGAGGGCAGTTTTATGAATTGGGTAGAATTTCTTTAAGAAGGCCTTGACGAAATCATCCCATATCATGACAGAATCTACCGCCAAATTGTACAACCATTTCTTCGCTAGGTCCTTTAGGGAAAGGGAATGAAACGTAACCTAACGAGGTCATCTCCTAGCTGGGGTATACGCATTATGAGGCACACCTCTTCAAACTCCCTAACAAAGAAGTATGCATCCTCTGATTCTAAATCATGAAACTTTGGGAGAGTGTTGATGAATTGAGGCTTTAATTCAAAATTATTTCCATTTGCCTCAGGCAGTTTTATACAAGATGGTAATGAGGTTCTGATTGGGTAAAACCTGTCCTGAAGTGACGCCATCACCGATTCTGGATGCAAGGATAAAGAAGTGTTTCTAGTTAATCTGGAAGATACAGGATCTCTTACCCACTTTTGCATGCAGCACACCACAAACAACGTAAAAACAACAACAAACAAAAGAATAAAATAAACAAATAAAAGAAAGAAAAACAACCACAAAGCCTTAGTCTAAGGTACTTGGACTTAGACGACTCCTAACTCGTCGATTCTCCGAGGGAGGTTGTTGCGGGAACTCGACTGCAAGCTAATCGGTTAGGAAAAGGGCAAAACTCGGTGGGAGGTATCTGGGCGTGAGCCACTGGCCTTAATTACGCCAAACTACAGAGCTTTCGAGGCTTTGCCTCTCAACCATTTTCTTAGACACCAATTTTACAGGAGTATAGTTCTTACAATTTTCAACCTTATTTAATCTCTTAGTGAGTCCGAGATGTCCCTAGGGCCAACATCTATCAATTTTTAGTTAAGGCTTGGGATAGTGTGAGTGCACTTGAAGATGGTTTTTGGGCTAAGGAAGGGTGATGAAATCCCCACCTTATCTTGTTTATTTGAGATTTTGTCCTTAATGTCAATTGTGCAAGTGTACAGTTTATTCACAACAAGGTAGCACTTAAAGCGATAAATCACTCTAAAATGTTGGTCCTATTCTATATGAATGCACACGTACCTTTTCTCCAGCACTCTTCAACAGAAATTGAAATGAATTGAAATAGACACGTGCCCTAAATGTAAAAGTCTAATCCAAATTTCAATTAAGTAACAAGTGAATTTCTGTTGAGTTTATTATACATTTATATAGTGAAGCATTCAATGGAACTAAAAAATTTAGAAAGTAATTTTAGCGGCTTTCGGCAACCCAGCAAACGAGCTTTTACACGAATTTTTCCGAGGGCAAATGAATCCTCGTGCAACGTCCTTGGCCACCTCTTTCGCTTCCCGTGATAGTGAGCTCCTTGGTACTTGATTGGAGTTCATTAATGTATCATTTTCCACTATCATATTATGCTTTATATAAAGAAAATGAGATTTTTATCGCTTTTTTTCTCTCTTTTCTCAGGTCCAACATTAATGGAGATGAAGGCCCATCAACAATGATTTTTTTTTAGGGAATTAAGGATTAATTGAGAAGCCCAAAGAAGAAGCCCATATCTGGATTCATCCACGGATATTCCCTACATTCTAGAAGGTCCAGCAAGGCACATGAAGGATAACAGAATGTCAGAAGAAATCGCTGGCGCAACGGCAGATTCTGCCGCAAAAACGCGGCTTTGGCCGCGGTTCCGCGGCAATTCTCTGGCCGTTGATGCAGCGTTTAATCCCACGGCTATAATTGAAAGGCCTCGTCTCATGGAGCCTATAAATAGACCCCTAGGGCCTCTGTAATCGGGGAGAGAAGAGCTTTGTATTTTTGAGGAAATTGTTAGGATTTTCTCTAGGTTTTCTTTAGAGTCTATTGTAATCTTCTTTCTCCTTCTAGAATCCAGCCAAGAGAGAGAGAAAGATAGTGAGAAATCTTGTAATTAGAGTAGGTGACAACTCAATGCAAGAATTGATCCTTCTTTCTTCTCATTTTTTCTTATTCTAGTGCATTGTTTTCTTCAAGCTTTTACTACTTTTGCATTACCTTCTACGATGGATTGTTGTTTGATTTTTACTTCAATGTCTAGCTAACGTCCTAACATGACTAACTAATCTCTAACTTTACTAACTACTAACTCTTGGGTGATTGCTAACTCATGTGAATCATTGGATGCTTTATTGTAGTCTTGCAAATTTCAAGTCTCTATTATCCTCAATGAAGATGAGTTACTTCTAATTCTTAGCAAATGTTTGTTCTCCTTCCATATGATTCATGTGAGCCTCATTTAGAGCCTTGTCTTTAGAACAAGTGCCTTGATGGAACATGAAGATGGAGCACTTAACTATGCTATTGATTAGTAGTACAATTTTCTTACTTCAATGCTAACTTGAGTATAGCTTTGATGGACTAATGAATCTTGTATTTTCTTTCTTAGCGTATCCTTGAGTAACTATCCTTGATTCCATCACTGAAAATCTATCTCGGGAGCCTATGAATCAATGAGTCAACGAGTCAAGCCGAGAAGATAACTCCTCCTCTACATGGGACAATACTTTGACCAAACAAACAAGACAAATCTTTGCCAATGAATCAATATGAGGCATGCATCACCCTATGAGATTAGTAAGTTAGTATATTAGAGTGTTAGTTAGTCATGGTTTCTCTTCCTATAGTACTTCAAAGTTTCTTTTCTTAACACGTTCTTTTTTCAAAATACAACCATTTTCATTTCATCATTCTTTTCATTCTTTTCCTTTTTCTTCTACAAAACCCACAAAGAATTTCTCATTCACTTTCTCCATCGTTTTGTTTTTCTTAAAACAAAGAAGAATCTTCATTTTCCTTCTTTAAACAATCTCAATATCAAAACTGTGAATGCTTCTATCGCCAACTCTCCTTGTGGAATCGACCCATATTAGCTTGTGCTACGACGGCGGTTCGGAAGGAGTATAGTAAACCGACAAATACATTTGGAGCTTTTGATCATCAACACATGAACATCAAAGGTTTACTCTAAATCCTCTCTTTGAATATTAGTAAAACTCCCGCAAACTAGCACTCAAAAATGTGTTGTTTGTCAAATCGATGTAAAAGCTCGTATGTGCTAATGTTCCCTCGATACTTCCATTATAGCATTGGCTCAACCGGTCGAATCCACAGGGACGGGAGGCGATAGAAGTATTAACAGTTTTTATTTACGTTTTATGTTAACAGTTCTTCTTTGTTAAAGAATTAGAAGAAGGAAAGAAAAGAAAGGAAAAGGAAATCAAGCATGTGGTAGGCGAGGAGAGCGATGAAAACGGCGAAGAAAACAAAAGAGAAGTGTGGCTTGGAAAACAAAAAAGACAAGAAGATGAAACAACGTTGAACAAAGAAGGTGGTGAAAACAACGATGAAAATGATAAAAAGAATTGCTTTTTAAAACAAGATAAAAGAAGGCTCATGGTTACTAACTACTAAGTGATCCACTAACCATGCTAACCTCTTAGTGATAGTTGCCTCAAATGGATTCTTGGCCATCACTAATCCTTGGCTTCAAGAGACGATACAGAGCATGGTCCATAAGATTGATCTTCTACATTCAAACAACACATCCATACCGCTAACAAGTTGCAAGCTACTTGTTAAATCATCAAGACCGGTTAGAGGTGAGCATGAAATAAAGAAGATATTGTAAGTTAGCAAGTTAGTGGGTTAGGTGTTAGAATGTTAGAATCCATCATCATGAGCCATCAATGGCTCTTGCAAGAGCAAGGCCTTGTAGGGGCTATTAGATTCATGTGGATTATCAAGTAAGTGGTTAGATGGTTAGTGGTTAGTAGTTAGATTGCCATGAGAAGAAAAAAAGTTAGCAAAGCATCATGTAGAAGATGGAGGAGATTACATCGGAGAAGAAAGGAGGCACCTTTACATAGATTGTCACCATCTATTACATCAATCCCTCTCTATCTCTCTCTGAATCTCTCAGCCCTACTACATGAGCTAAAAAGAAAAGAAAATACGAAAGAAATGAAATGAAGAACACCTACCTACACTACCCTAAAACACAAAAACTTCTCCTAAAAATGAAAAACTACTCCCTTTTTGGACCTATGAAGGGGTATTTATAGGCATAGGAAGCCTCTGGAAGACGAGATGGGGCCACACGTCGAAAATCGACGCGTGGCCCCACCATTGGGCCGCGGATCTGCGGCTTTTGCCGCGGATCCGCGGCCAAACCAGGGAGTTAACTCCCTAGTTTTGGTGCGGGGATCCGTCTTGACTCTGGAAGCTTCCTGGTATATCCTGTTTCGGGTAATTTCGTCCGAATATTCGTCTGACGTGCGCAAGAGTCTAGATTCGATGTATCTTCTAGATGATCCCTTGCTTGGTCTCCAAGTAATGCGGATTTAATTACCCTAAATTGGGTTTAATTAAGCTCTTATTACTTCTTTGCCCTTGAACTCTTGATTTACCTGCAATAGAGACCAAACACGATTTAGACCGACAATTTATTCATAAATCGGTGGGAAAATGCGATATAATAATGCATAATTGTAGACTAATCACACCCCCACATTTATCTTTTGCTCGTCCCGAGCAAAAGAAAAAAGAAAACTATACTACAAATGTTATTACACACTTTCACAGGTGACGCGATTGCACTGAGCGTGTGCAACAAGCCGTTAAACCTCTAGGTTACCCCTAGAGGAGGAGTTTAGTCTCCTGAGGGTTTTCAGCGGATTGCACCCACAAAATCCATAAAGAAAGAAGACAAATGTTAGTATTTTGAAAATGCATTTTGAAAGAGAGACAAGTTTATGAAATATTTTTGCAAAAATATAAGTGATCTAAGGTCATAAGTCCACCAAAAATCATTCTTCCTTAAACTTAGTCTCTATGCAAGATCTTGTCTTCAATTAAGGTAAGAATTCAAAATTGGATTGAATATTTTATCTTTCATAAAACCTAGATAATATGCACTTTGTGATAGTGAAGATTTTTGGGATTTCAACTCTAACCATCAAGCCATTTATTTTTATATATATATATATTTTCTTTTTCTTCTTCTTTGTTTTTTCCCTTCTTCCCTTAGTTTTCTTAGGCTTTCTAGTTCACCCATGTAGCGAGCCTTTAACCGATGACTCCCAAACTAAAAGGTCCTAGGGCACCAGATGAGAAAACATCCCTCGGGTTTAAGGACTCGAGTAAACAAGGCCACAAAACTAAGGAAATTTATTTGTTTCTTTTGACCACCGTTAGGCGTGAATAATCATGCTTCTTGAGGCATAGTTATCCAGCTTAATAAGTGATTTATTATTATTATTATTATTATTAGTTATATATATATTTCTTTTTATTTATGGCATTTTAGGTCTTTGTTTCCATCTCAAAAATGTGTAAGTGTGATGTGCATACTATCTAAGGCAAAAAATTCAAGATAAAATTATCTCTCCAATTTATCTTACTTAGCCTATAATCTTAAACAAGATCTATTATTTTGACTAGGTTTAAGATATCATAATTAAGGCTTTCTTAATTTTTAAGATCATCTTAATTTTCTTAAAAATAGATCAAAACTTTGTCTCTTATTCAAAAAGTTTTTAAAGAAAGAAAAAAAATCCTATACAAAAGGGAAGATTTCTAAAAGTATCCTAAAAGAAGTGTAAAAGAAAAAAAAAATCTAAAAACTCTATGTTAGTAAACCCTCCCCCACACTTATCTCATGCATTGTCCTCAATGCATCGTGATGTATGTATGCATGAAACAAATAGAGAGGGAAGGAAAATCACCTCAAGGTGGTGGTTCCAGTGGTGGTCTGATTGGTCCACGAAATGCGGCCCAATCCAACTTGCGTGGAGTTAGAGCACCAACAGACAAATTAAACATTCAGACGAACGGGCAAGTGGAAGTCACCAACAGACAAATTAAACTCATATTGGAGAAAACCGTTGGACAAAATCGTAAGGACTGGTCCATCAAACTCATTGATGCCCTATGGGCTTATAGGACCGCCTACAAGACTGTCCTCAGTATGTCTCCATATCGAGTTGTATTTGAAAAACCATGCCACTTGCCTGTGGAGTTAGAGCACCGAGCTATGTGGGCATTAAAACAGCTGAATTTGGACTTAGACAAAGCCGGTGCTTTGAGAAAATTGCAATATCCGAATTAGAAGAGCAGAGAAACGATGCATATGATAACGCTCGAATTTCAAAACACAGAACTATGCTCTTCCACGATAAATCAATTCATAGAAAAATTTTTGTCTCAGGACAAAAAGTTCTGTTGTATAACTCAAGACTCCACCTCTTTCCTGATAAATTGAAAACTAGGTGGTCAGGTCCATACATCTTTCAAAGAGTCTTCCCTCATGGTGCCATTGAAGTTTTGATCCTAAAATGACAACACTTTTACAGTCAATGGTCAACGCCTAAAGCCATTTTTTACCAAAGAATTCGAGTCACACGATGTTCTTGAACTGGGTCTTTGTGACCCAGTCTACACGTGACCACATTATTTGTAAATTTTCCCAGTACCTCCTACATATCATTTTGGGACCTCTCCTATAAATAATAATTAAAAAAATGATTAAATAAAAAGAAAAAATAAACAATACAAATAAAAATAACTACAAATAAATGGACTTAGGTGCTAAAAAAGCACCTAGAACTTTCCTCTCTCCATAAACTCCTTTAAATTGCCCTAGGGTTGTAAATTCCTATTCCAACTAGGGTAATTTAGGGATTTTATCTCTCTCAGCTATCTATAAATACTCTCTACCCCGTATCTTTTTCCTTACCCTAGCTCTCACCCCAGATCTGAAAAACACAAAGCCAGCGCCGCCCCTCAAATTTTTCTCCCCTCTGCCTCCTCAACTGTGCCGCGTTTCCTCAGCATAAGTCGCGCTTCCGCGGCTATCTGAGCGCATCTGGAGCGCCGCCAAAATTTGCTGCTGTCGCGACCTTCTGAAATCACCAGATCCAGTACCTGATCATCTTCTTCCACAGCCGATTGCTCTCTGCAATCGATTTTGTGTTTCCCCCCACGTAGTCCGGGGGAGGTTTGCGTTATATTCTCTGAAATCCTCCCGTTGCTTTATATTCTTTATCATGGCACTGTCAATATTCGCTGAAAAAGATTTTTCTCAAATTCTTAGCGATGTTAACGGATATGGGCATATTTTCTTAGATCGTATTCGTGCTTGGGATTGGTATGCTTTGATATATGATAATTCAGATAGAGAAGCTTATTATTGTCCTGAGTTAGTCAACTTGTTCTACACTTCCATTGACCACGCTTCTGTGAACTTTGACACTTACCAAATCATGGTACATATGCCCACGGGAGACATCATTATCACGCTTCCTCTGTTAGAGGAATTCACAAATGTCCCATGTAACCCACAACATAGCGACCCTCTTCCTCTAATCGATTACATGTCTATCATGGGGGCTCCCTGTACAGAGCAGGACAGGGGGCTCAAAGCCAGTACAACGTTTAGAAATGTACATTGCGTTGGTCTCTGGATTTAACGCAACATTTTAGGTCTGGACCACACAACCTCCTTTAACAGGCCGGTGCTGCAAATCATCCATGACCTCATGACTCGGTAGCACACGATCTGCATTAATAAAATAATCTTCCATAGTCTAATCGCAAATTCCTCACGCACACGTGGTGCCAAGTACTCACACCCGGTTCTGATAACTCGTCTGTGTAGGACTTTCCTACCAGATGATGTCTTTGACTCATACGAGAGGGTATTCATTGCACCGGAGAGGGCCGCTAGTGCCTACAATAGTTGTCTTCATGCGGTCTGGACTCCCAGTGTCCAGTCCGAAGATGCACCAGTTGAATCCTCTTCAGAGGAACTCTTAGAGGAAGATGATGAGCCTGCCTTTTGGCAATAGGACCCCCTACTGATTCACGTGCATTCATGTCTACCATTTGGCGAGGCATGAAGAAAATATTCCGGGGACAAATTAGATTGTGCAAACAAGTTGAGGAGCATACGTCTCGTTTAGACCGAATTGAGAAAGGTCTGCGGCGTTCACAGTCAGCCGGACCTAGCACCACTGCTGGTCCAAAACGAGGAAGAGGGTGACACCTTTTCTTTACCTATATCATGCATACATTATCTTGCATACATTGGGGACAATGCATGAGATAGGTATGGGGGGTAGATACTAACATAGGATTTTTCATTTTCTTTTTAGGATTTTTTTCTTTTTAGGATTTTTCATTTTCTTTTAGAACATAGGATTTGTCATTTTCTTTTTAGGATTTTTCATTTTCTTTTATAAAAAAAATAATAATATTTTGATCCATTTTTAAAGAATTAAACGTGATCTTAGGAATTACGGATATCCTAAACTAAGATTTCTTAAGATAAGTTGAAAAGAGGAGTTTGGTTGGATCATTAAGTTAAGAAAAAGAATAGAAAAGATAGCTAGATTTTGATTCTTTCCTGAGCATTATATACATTTACATATTGAGGGATTAATCAAAGACTTAGTGATTATATTTACACACATATATATTAAAATATATATATATATATATATATATATATATATATATATATATGTATATTAATAAAAACTTAATCACTAATTAAGCTGGTTAGTTATACCTTAAGAAGCATGGCCAGTCACGCCTAAAGGTGGTTAAGTCCTTGGCATTCGTGGCCTAGTTTACTCGAGTCCTTAGACCTTAGGGATGTATCTTCATCTGGTGCCCTAAGACCGGCTGGTTTGGGAGTCATCGGTTAAAGGCTCGTTACATGGGTAAATTAGAAAGCCTAATGAAGCTAAGGAGATGTAAATATAAATAAATAAATAAATAAAAGAAAAAAATAATAAAAAAATAATAAAAAATAAAAAAATAAAAAATATATATGTATATATAAGTAAATAAATGAACTCAAGTTTAAGAAAAATTTCACATATACATAGATGTATATATGCTAGGCTTGATAAAAAATCCAGTTTTCTCTCTGTTCCTTAAAAACTTAACCTAAGTTGAAAACAAGACTCTAAAATGAGATTTATAAAAAGAAAGACAAGTTTAGGGTAACCTGAAGCTGATAGATCAATGAGATTCTTGAAAAACATAGATCATAAAATTTTTCTTTTTCACTAACATTTTTCTTTCTTGGATTTTGTGGGTGCAATTCGCTGAAAACCCTCAGGAGATGACACTCCTCCTCTAGGGTAACCTAGAGGTTTAACGGCTTGTTGCACGAGCTCAGTGCAATCATGTTACCTACGAAAATGGTCTAATAATTTAGTTAGGATTTTTTCTCTTTTTCTTTTTGCTCGGGGACGAGCAAAAGCTAGGTATGGGGGTGTGATTGGAGTTCATTAATGTATCATTTTCCACTACCATATTATGATTTATATAAAGAAAAATGAGATTTTTATTGCTTTTTTTTCTCTTTTTTCAGGTCCAACATTAATGGAGATGAAGGCCCATCAACAATGATTTTTTTAAGGGAATTAAAGGATTAATTGAGAAGATCAAAGAAGAAGCCCATATCTGGATTCATCCACAGATATTCCCTACATTCTAGAAGGTCCAGCAAGGCACATGAAGGATAACAGAATGTCAGAAGAAATCGCTGGCGCAACGGCCAAGATTCTGCCGCGAAAACACGGCTTTGGCCGCGGTTCCGCGGCAATTCTCTGGCCGTTGATGCAGCGTTTAATCCCACGACTATGATTGAAAGGCATCGTCTCCTGGAGCATGTAAATAGACCCTAGGGCCTCTGTAATCGGGGAGAGAAGAGCTTTATATTTTGAGGAAATTGTTAGGATTTTCTCTAGGTTTTTCTTTAGAGTCTATTGTAATCTTCTTTCTCCTTCTAGAGTCCAGCAAAGAGAGAGAGAGAGAGAGAGAGAGAGAGAGAGAGAGAGAGATAGTGAGAAATCTTGTAATTAGAGTAGGTGACAACTCAATGCAAGAATTGATCCTTCTTTCTTCCCATCTTTTCTCATTCTAGTGCATTGTTTTCTCCAAGCTTTTACTACTTTTGCATTACCTTCTACGATGGATTGTTGTTTGATTTTTACTTCAATGTCTAGCTAACGTCCTAACATGACTAACTAACCTCTAACTTTACTAATTACTAACTCTTGGGTGATTGCTAACTCATGTGAATCATTGGATGCTTTATTGTAGTCTTGCAAATTTCAAGTCTCTATTATCCCTAATGAAGATGAGTTACTTTTAATTCTTAGCAAATGCTTATTCTCCTTCCATATGATTCATGTGAGCCTCATTTAGAGCCTTGTCTTTAGAACAAGTGCCTTGATGGAACATGAAGATGGAGCACTTAACTATGCTATTGATTAGTAGTACAATTTTCTTACTTCAATGCTAGCTCGAGTATAGCTTTGATGGACTAATGAATCTTGTATTTTCTTTCTTAGCATATCCTTGAGTAACTATCCTTGATTCCATCACTGAAAATCTATCTCAGGAGCCTCTGAATCAATGAGGCAACGAGTCAAGCCGAGAAGATAACTCCTCCTCTACATGGGATAATACTTTGACCAAACAAGCAAGACAAATCTTTGCTGATGAATCAATATGAGGCATGCATCACCCTATGAGATTAGTAAGTTAGCATATTAGAGTGTTAGTTAGTCATGGTTTCTCTTCCTATAGTACTTCAAAGTTTCTTTTCTTAACACGTTCTCTTTTCAAAATACAACCATTTTCATTTTGTCGTTCTTTCCATTCTTTTCCTTTTTCTTCTACAAAACCCACAAAGAATTTCTCATTCACTTTCTCCATCGTTTTGTTTTTCTTAAAACAAAGAAGAATCTTCATTTTCCTCCTTTAAACAATCTCAATATCAAAACCGTGAATGCTTCTATTGCCAACTCACCCTGTGGAATCGACCTGTATTAGCTTGTGCTACGATGGTGGTTCGGAAGGAGTATAGTAAACCGACAAATACATTTGGAGCTTTTGAACATCAACACATGAACATCAAAGGTTTACTCTAAACCCTCTCTCTGAATATTAGTAAAACTCCCGCATCCGAACAGTACTTCTCCTACACACAAAAACAAAGAACAATCTTTAGTATTGAACAATAAAGCCGTTCCCTCCCTAGCAACGGCGCCAAAATTTGATCAGCAAAAAGCGAGTACAAGAATAAGTAAAAAGAGTGTGAGTCGATGTTACTGCTTTTGCGATTCTTCTGTAGTAGCGAAGTTGCTAAACGGGTCGTATCCACCAGGAGAGAGAGTGATGAAAGCTTGATGTGGCTTCTTTGTTTAAGAAAAGAGAAAGTTCTTTGTTTCAAAATAAAGAATTGGAAAATGAAAATAAGTTGGCTTCAAAATTTTTTTTAGAATGATTCGGTGGTTGTAAAAGTGATTTTTCTAGATGGTAAAAGCGCATGGCTAACTTTCTACTAATTGCTCCTACTAATCCCTAACTTCTTGAAGATGTAGCCTGACGATGGATCATAAGCAAGCTTAACCCTTATGCAAAGGAACTATTCACGTGGAAATCGAGTAAAGTTCTTCTTATAACTTAGCTTAACACGGCAAAAACTTGGACATTCTCTTATCAAGATCTAATAGAAGGCGAGAATAAGGGAAGACACCAGTGCACAAATGGTATCGACAAAGTTAAAAAGAAAAATCTCTAACTTACAACAATAAGTAACGCACACAACCCATAGATCATAAAAAACCCATTAAGTATGAAATATAAGATAGTAAATACTTATAGGTAAGTTAAAGTTAGAACTCTCGTCTTAAGATGTCCTAGCTCTCATTTGCACAAGGCTTGTTTGACACTATTGACTCATTTGGGTTTATCAATCAAGTATTAGAGATTAGTGGGTTAGTAGTTAGTTAGCCATGCTATGGAGAAGTTAGTTACACATGGTAGTAAAAGAAACAATCAAAGAGAAGAGGTAAGGAGAAAAGAAGTTACACTAAAATAAAGAGATAAAAGCAAAGGAAAACAACTAGAAAATGGAAAGAAGAAAGAGAAGAAGTTACTTATATTAGCTTGTCACCTTCCAAATACAGCTTGTACATACACTCTCTCTTTCACTCTAATGGCTAAAACTAAAACTAAAAGAAGAAAGAAACAACAACTACATTTCCTAACAACAAATACAACAAATACAACTCTATTCTTTGGATATTTTTTAACTGAAGACCCCTGGGGGGTATTTATAGGCACCAGGAAAAAGAGGGCTAGGGGGCAACCCCTGGCCCAAAGCCCAGGCGGGTGCACGCCCGTATTGCCGCGGAAATGCGGCCCAGGCCGCGTTTTCGTGGCAATGCTGGGGAGGCGCGCGCCTGGCTTTCTGTTGGTGCCGTCCCGTCTGTTTCCCATCAGGTGGATCTCCTGGATTCGTGATTTAATGCCCTGTGCTAACACAATCTCCTCCCTAAAATCAATGGCTACTTGGTAGGCCTTTAATCACCCATCAAATGGTAGTTTAGTGTCTTCTTCTTCATTTGCACACCATGGACATAGGATTAAGCAAGCAAAGCTTTCTTAGAAGAATTTTACATCAAATAAATATGAGAATGTGATGAAAATTATGCAAAGTAGAAACTAATCACACCCCCACACTTATCTTTTTGCTCGTACCGAGCAAAATAAAACTAAGAAAATTATTATACCACTTTCGCAGGTGATGTGATTGCACTGAGCATGTGCAACAAGCCTTTAAACGTCTAAGTTTCCCTTAGGGGAGGAGTGTTGTCTCCTGAGGGTTTTTAGCGGATTGCACCCACAAAATTCAGTAAGTAAAAAAAATACTTAGTTGTTAGCAAACCTCTTTTAAGAAAAAGAATTTTCAATCATCTAAGTAAAAATGACCGAATGGTGTAAGAATTAAGTTCAACCCTCATAAGTCCTCCTATACTTTAGCCTTTATAAAAGAAGAAATTATGATTTTTCTTTAAATTTAGAAAGGATCTTATACTTCTAACTCATTCTGTTATTTGCTTTAGATAGATATGCATAATGTGTAAGTGTGATGTGCTTGAGATTTTTCAACTCAACTTTGAATAACATTTAATTTCATTAATATTTATTTATTATTCTTAGTTTCATTAGGCTTTTTACTTTACTCATGTAACACATATCAAATCGATGACTCCCAAACCAGATGGTTTTAGGGCATCAGGTGGAAAAACACCCATCGGGTCAAATATGCAAGTAGAGTAGGCCACGAAATCAAGATTTACTTATATATTATATATTGATTATTTTTTCTGGCGTGAGTAATCATGCTTCTTGAGGTACAATTATTCATCGTTTTTTTTCAGAGTTGTGTCTCTAAATCCCAAGTATATGTGTGTGGTTTATGCATATTCTACTAAGACTAAATAAAAGGTATGAGTTATTTTTCTTATCCTTCCTAACTTTTTAGTCAAACCAATCTTTCTTGTTTATTTAGGCAAAAATAAAGATTCATTAATAAGGTTCCCTAATTCCTACAACCTTTTGGTATTTTTATAAAGAGTATGAAATTTCTTTTCAATATGGAGATTTTTTTTTTGGAAAGAAGAAAGAAAAAGTGTTAGCACCCCCCCACACTTGCCTAATGCATTGTCCTTAATGAATGTGATGTAAATGTAAAAACAATAAATAGGGTGAAGAAGGATGTTACCGTCTTCGTTGACCCGGGCCGACCAAGTACGAATAGACAAAAGAAATGTCAAAAAAAAAGTAGAAGGGGTAAGCATCTAAACAATAAGAAATATTTTTTTATATTATTATTATATTATTTTATTTTATATATATTTTTTTATTTTTATTTTTTATTTTACTTTTTTTAATTGCTGTGGTTAGGTGTATAACGGGGTAAAAAGAGTCAGCACACTATCATCCGGAGTCATAAGCTCATTGGTCAAGAAGGGCTTCAGTCTTTACCCGTTCACTTTGAATTCCGTGTTGTTCTTAGGGTCTACAATAATCACAGCACCGTATGGGAAAACGGTGTGCACAATGAACGGTCCAGACCAACGAGTCTTCAGCTTCCCTGCGAAAATATGAAGCCTTGAGTTGTACAATAGAACCTTGTCTCCCGAAGCAAAGTTTTTTCGGGTTATGATCTGATCATGAAAAAGTTTAGTCCTGCTTTTGGTGATTCGAGCTTTCTCATAGGCTTCATCCGTATCCCTCTAATTCTGAGATCTGTAGTCTCCTTAGCTCACCGGCTTTACTCAGATCAAAATTGAGTTGCTTAATGGCCCATAGGGCACAGTGTTCTAAATCGACTGGTAGTTGATAGGATTTTTTAAATATGATTCTGTAAGGAGATATCCCCAGGACTGTCTTAAAAGCAGTGCGGTAAGCCCACAATGCATCGTTGAGTTTGACTGACCAATCCTTTCGGTTCTATCTGACAGTCTTTTTCAGAATGAGTTTGAGTTGTCGATTGGTGACTTCTACCTGCCCATTTGTCTGGGGATGATACGGAGTGGATAACTTTTGATTGATGGAATATTTTCGCATCAGAGCTTCAAAAACTTTGTTGCAAAAATGTGATCCATTATCACTAATAATCGCTCTAGGGGTGCCAAATCGAGAGAAGATGTTTTCCTTGAGAAATATGACAACCACTTTATTGTCATTGGTCTTTATAGGCACAGCTTCTACCGATTTAGAGACATAGTCTACAGCATCTAAAATGAACTAGTTGCCGAAGGAATTAGAGAATGGCCCCATGAAGTCAATACTCCAAACATTAAAAATTTCAACTTCAAGGATCGGGTTTAAGGGCATCATGTCTCTTCTTGAAATTTTCCCAATCTTCTGACAATTTGCGCATTACTTGCAAAAGTGGTATGAGTCTTTGAACAAAGTGGGCCAGTAAAACCCACTTTGTAGAACCTTCTCTGCAGCCTTGCGGGGACCGAAGTGTCCTCCACATGCAAGTTCATGGCAAAAGCTTAGCACACTCCTCTGTTCGTCCTTTGGTATGCATTGTCTAATAATCTGGTCGGGACAATACTTAAAAAGATACGGCACTTCCCAGAAGAAGTACCATACTTGGGCAAAGAAACAACATTGGTCTTACTTTGTCCAGTCAGTGGGTAATTGTCCAGTGGCCAGGTAATTAACAATGTCTGCATACCAGGGTTCCTTAAAAATGGCCAGGATGTGCCAGTCTGGGAAATCCTCGTTGATCGGAACTTGTATGTTCGGTGCATTCGAAATTCATGAGAGATGATCAGCGACCACATTTTCTATACCTAGTCCGATTTTCAAGTCAAACTCTTGAAGTAAAAGGATCCACCGAATCAGTCGGGCTTTTGCTTCCTTTTAGTCATGAGGTATTTCAGTGCCGAGTGATCCGTAAAAATCACCGTCTTAGAGCCTAACAAGTAGGGCCGAAACTTCTCTAACGCAAAGACAACGGCCAAGAACTCCTTCTCAGCCGTTGTATAATTCTGTTGGGCGTCATTCAAGGTTGTACTCAAGTAATAAATCACGTGCTGCCTATTGTTGATGTGCTGTCCTAGAACAGCGCCAATAGCAAAATCAGAGGCGTCGCATATGATTTCAAACGGTTGGGCCCAGTTAGGAGCAGAAATAATAGGCGCAGAAATAAGTTCTTGCTTAAGTTTCCCCTATGACTTGAAACATTCATCGTTAAAATTAAAGGGCACGTCCTTAGTGAGCAAGTTGGTTAAGGGCCTAACGATTTTGCTAAAATCCTTAATTAACCATCGGTAGAACCCAGCATGCCCTAGAAAGGGTCTAATATCCTTGATTTTTTTGGGTGGTGGAAGCTTGGCAATCACTTCTACTTTAGCCTTGTCCACTTCAATGCCTCTCCTAGAAATCTCATGGCCTAAGACAATCCCCTGTCTCACCATGAAGTGATATTTCTCCAAGTTTAGAGTTAGATTTTTCTTCTTGCATCATTGCAGCACTAACTCTATGTGATGAAAACACTGATCAAATCAATCTTCATAGATGGAGAAGTCATCCATGAAAATCTCAAGAAAACGTTCTACCATGTCGGAGAACAAACTGAGCATACACCGTTGGAATGTTGCAGGAGCGTTGCATAATCCAAAGGGCATGCGCCGATAAGCGAAGGTTCTGAACGGGCAGGTAAACGTGGTCTTTTCCTAGCCTTCTGTAGCAATAGGGATTTGATTATATCCCGAGTACCCATCTAGGAAGCAATAGTACTCATGTCCAGCCAATCGTTCAAGTATTTGGTCGATGAACGGTAGCAGGAAGTGATCTTTACGGGTGGGTGCGTTCAACTTTCTATAGTCGATACAGACACGAACCTTGGTAGGCAGTCTTGTCTGCACCAACTCTTTTTGCTCATTTTTAACCACCGTAAAGCCAACTTTCTTTGGGACTGCGTGAACAGGGCTAACCCATTGGCTATCAGAAATGGGATAAATGATCCCATTATCTAATAGTTTCAAAATTTCCGCTGTAACTGCCTCTTGCATGAGTGGGTTCAGCCTGCGTTGTGGGTCCCTCCTGGGGGTTGATTCATCGGTCAAATGGATTCTATGTTGCACTATGGCTGGCTTATCCCTTTGATGTTCTTTATCGTCCATCCAATAGCTTCCCTATGTCTATTCAGAATAGACATTAAACTGTCCTCTTTTTGCTCAGTCAGGTGGGATGCTATAATGACTGGCAATGTGTCCTTTCTGCCCAGGCAGGCGTCCTTGAGGTGTTCAGGTAAGACTTTTAGCTCTAGAGAAGGTGTTTCTTTATTTGAGGCAATCTCTGGACTTTCAATCCTATAATGAGGTATTCTTGGGCTTGACGCCTAATCCACTGCTGAATTTACGATCTGGTCTAGATTAAAATCCTCAGCCTCCTGATCAAACTTTGCCTCCGTTACCATCTCCATGCTTTTCTCATGCTCACTAGTCAAATTTTCGATGGAATTGACCTCAAAAGTCTGGTCATTGATATCCCTAGGTTGTCTTCTAAGATTGAAGACATTGACTTCCTTCGTCATGTCTCCAAAAAATAATCGCATGGACCCATTCCTACAGTTGATTATGACATTGGCTGTTGCAAGAAATGGGCGCCCTTAGATGACTGGAGTTTGAGACCTTAAATTGGACACAGGTTGGGTCTCAAGTACAATGAAATCAATGAGGTGATGAAATCCCCGACCCGAACAAGGACATCTGTGATTTTCCCCTTCGGGATTTTTACAGATCGGTCAGCTAGCTGAATGGTGACTTGAGTTGGGCTTAGCTCGCCCAATTTATTTTGCTGGTATACTAAGAGAGGTAGAAAGTTGATACTTGCACCCAGGTCAAGGAGTGCTCGGCTAATTTCTGTTTGTCCTATGGTGCAGGAAATTATGGGACATCCGGGATCCTTATATTTCACCGGAATGGGACCAGACAGAATTTCGCTTATATTGGTTGCCAAGAACACTTTCTTGGGCACATTTTTCTTTCTCTTCTTTGTATACATATCCTTAAGAAATTTAGCATAAGCTGGGACTTGTTGGATAGCATCAAGAATACGCATATTCAGTTTGACCTGGTTAAACATCTCAAGCATCTTTTCCATGTGCATATTCTTATTGTTGTTCCTAAGCCTATTGGGAAAGGATGCTATTGGCTTATGAACTTGTTCAGTAGTTTTGTCCTCATCAGATATTTGAGGAGTGTTTGGGAGGAACTAGCAGAGGTGGAGGCTGGAGTAGGATCAGGATGGACTGGACTTTTCTGTTGGTAGATCTGGTTGTCTACCTTCTTTTTAGATCAAAGTGTGTGAACAACATCGCACTGATTGATTGACGGATCCTGAATTTCATATGCTTGATTGGAGTTTTTTAGGTTAACTAGCGGCTAACTAGGTAATTGGTCTTTTACTTAGGGAGATAGCTAATTGGCTCATCTGCATTTTCAATTTCGACATAGCCTGTGAATGGTTGTTCAACGTTTGTCCCTGATTTTACATAAAAGCAGTTTGGGACTTCATAAAAGCTTCTATGCTCTCCTCCAACTTACTAAATTTCTTTTCCATTGGTGAACTTTGAGAGGAGGAAGATGGAGCTTGACTGGGAAATTTGGTGGAGGATTGGGATGGTGAAAATTATTGGAGAAATTAGGCCTAGGAGGATTGTCCTGGGCCCAGGAGAAATTTGGGTGATTCCTCCAACCTGGATTGTATGTTTGCGAGTAGGGATTAGGCGACGGCTGTGAGTAGGCTGCGTTCAGGTGTTCTTGTGGCACTTGCTGGGTATGAAAAATGGGGCACTCTTCAAAGACATGATTTGGTGCCTGACAGTATGAACAACACGAATTATGAATTGGTTGTGGGTTGATTGGTTGACATTGGCTGGCTCTCTTATTTCTAGAGCCTCTATTCTCCTTATTAGGGTTGCAATCTTGGCTTCTGCAACTATGGATGATTCTAGAGATAGGAGCCCTCCTCTTGAAGTTATAGATTAAGAATTCCTTGGTTTTTTTGAGACTGGCTCTCATTGCAGGGTTTTCTCAGCTAAATCCTCAAATAAGTCTCAACCCTAATTCTCATCCTTTTACAAGAACTCTCCCTGACACATGGTTTCTAAAAGGTTTTTCGTTTGATAATCTAAGCCATCGTAGAGAATCTGGCACTGACGCCATTTCTCCACATCATGATGAGGGTACTGAGCTAGGAGATCTTTGAATCGCTCAAAGTATCTCCAAAATGGCTCACGCGGTTCTTACCTGAATTGCATGATATTTTTTCTAATGAGGATAGTTTTGTGAATTGGGTAGAATTTCTTCAAGAAGGCCTTGACGAAATCATCCTATGTCATGACAGAATTTACCGCCAAACTGTACAACCATTTCTTCGCTAGGTCCTTTACGAAAAAGGGAATGAAACGTAACCTAATGACATCGTCTCCTAACTGGGATATACGCATCATGAGGCACACTTCTTCAAACTCCCTAACAAAGAAGTATGCGTCCTCTGGTTTGAGCTAACTTGATTGACTGGACTTGGTTTCTTAGTTTCTAAAACTTTCAGTCTTCTCGCTAGGTTAGCTAACTTAGCTTCGTTAGCTATGGATGATTCAATTGAATGAGACCTCCTTTTGAAGAGATGGAGTTTGGATTCCTAGAGCTTTCACTAGTTGGTTCCCATTGGGTGGTCTTTTCAGCTAGATTCTCATATAAATCCCATCCTTCATTCTCATCCTTCTGCAAGAATCCCCCTTGGCACATGCTTTCTAAGAGGTTCTTGGTTGAGTAGTCTAAACCGTCATAAAGAATTTAGCATTGTCGCCACTTCTCTATTCCATGATGAGGACATTGGACAAGGAGGTCTTTGAAACGTTCAAAGTACCTCCAAAATGGTTCACTAGGTTCTTACTTGAACTGCATGATGTTTTTCCTAACAAGAGCGGTCTTATAAATTGGATAGAATTTCTTCAAGAAGACCTTAATGAAACCATCCCAGGATGTGTAGTGCTGGCCGCTAAGCTGTAGAGTCATTTCTTGGCTAAGTCCTTAAGAGCAAATGGGACAAATCTCAACCTAATAGCATCATCTGCAAGGTATGGGATTTTCATCATTACGCATTCTTCCTCAAATTCTTTTATGAAGAAATAAGCATTTCCGGACTCTAAGCCATGAAACTTAGGGAGTGTGTTGATGAACTATGGCTTAAGCTTAAAGTTGTGTTTACCAACCGATGTAGGATAGAAGTGAGGTTCTAATGGGATAGAACCTATTCTGCAAAGATGTCGGTTGAGCCATAACCAAATCTGGTTTTGGTTTGAACTTGGGTGGTGATGTGTTTCTAGTCAACCTAGATGAATTAGGGTCTCTTGACCACACTTGCATACACAAATACAATCACAAACAAGTTCACCAATAGTCAACAAGAGAAAATAACCAAGCCTAGTCTAAGGTAACCTTGACCTAGACAACTCCTAACTGGTTGATTGTCCATAGGAGGTATATTGCAGACTTTGACCACAAGCTAATCAGCCAGGTCAGGGCAAGATTGGTGGGAGGTATCAGCGCAAAAGCGACGGGCCCAATTAAGCCAAACCACCAGCCTTCGGGGTTTCGCCCCTCAATCCCTTTCCTAGATACTGATTTGGCAGGAGTCAAATTCTAACACCTTTCCCCTTAGGATAATCTCCTAATGAGTTCGAGATGTCCCTAAGGCTAACATCTATCAGATTTCACTTAGGCTTAGGTTGTGCGTGCTTGAAGATGGTTTGTGGGCTAAGGAAGGGTAATGACTTCTTACCTTATCATGATTTGGGTTTTGCCCTTAGAATTGATTATGCAAAGTGTGCAGGATATAGAAAAGTAACATTCAAAAGCAAATATCACCCAAGAATGTTTCCTAAACTATATGCTATGCATACGTACCTTGTTTCCTGCTATCTTCAACAGTAATTGTAAAATAAATGTAATTAGACAAATGCCTAGAATGTAAGTTTAAACATTTTTTAAGCAATTAACAATCACTCAGATTACTGTTGGATTAAAAACAGGGAGTGTGAATATCAAATATAGTAAGAATAATACACAAAAACTATATTTTTGCAAAGCGGCGTGTCCTGCAAAAAAGAGTTTTTTAGTAGTCCACAAATTTTCAAACTTGCGCTGCAATTTCTTGAAATTCTATTTCCTACTTTCGAGAGTAGGGGCACAGAACAGCAAGTCTTCTGCTACAAAGCTTGAATGCTAAATCTAAATCTTGACGTCCCTGAAATAAGACACCAAACTTGTTAGAAAATAATTACACCGTTCCCTCCCCGGCAACGGTGCCAAAAATTGATTGTAAAATGAAAGCGATGAGAATTATCGTCTAGCTTTGGGCAAACGGGTCGTGTCCACGAGGAGGAATGTGATGAAAGCTTTTTGGTGTTTTGTTCAGAAAGCAAAAATTGGTGTTTGTTTTTTAGTTGAAAAGAGAATGGAGAGAAGGGAAGTGATTTAAAGAAAACTTAAAAGTTAGAGAAGGCTTTGGAAAAGGTGATCTTTAAAAAAAATGATGAAGATTGTTTGGTTGTTTTTAATATAGGAAAAGATCTGGGCTCACTAATTTTCTACTCAACTACTTACTTATCTCAAGAATATTTTGGTGCATCACTTTTATTATAGGCAAAAACCTTTAGTTTCTTTTAATGTCCAAGTAAAACAAATAAGATTATTTTGGTTTAAATCCTAAGGCCATTCTTAACACATCATTAAAAAGAGAATGTTAAACCATCAAGCGTGAAGAGGCAAGTATGGAATAAAAACATCTTAAAGATATTTGTGTTTTGAAAATCTAAGTTTAAAAGAAAAGCATCCTTATGTGCTTTCAAGGACAAGGTTTAATTCAGATATTATTATGATTCAAGAGAATCGCTTTCATAAAAATCAATCGAGAGACAGGAGGTAGAAGAGATTAATTAGTGAGCTCAGAAAACAAGTTTAGCTACTCATGAATAATGCAAAATAAGACATGAAAACAAAATAAGATATACCCATGAATTGGAGAAGAAGAAGAGACACTTTGAACCTTTATTGATGTTACTTCAATCTTCAGATTACAATCACTCTGTTCCTCTCTCTCACTGGTATTTGGACTAAACTACAAATTAGAAAATAGAGATACAACTTCTCTATACTATCTAACAAAGAACCTAAACCCTAAAAATGAACAAGGAATTAAATTCTTCGCCCTTTTTCAGTACAAAACCCTGCCTTTTATAGGCAAAAATTCAGAGGGAAAGGAGTGAGGAGATAAGGAGAGCAAATGCTCCACTTATCTCCACCAACAGGCCGCAGATCTGCGACCAGGATGTGGCCAATTGGCACATCCAGGTGGGGATTTGGTTGACGTGTGATTTGGCCCCCTTTTGTCCAGTTAGATTTGCTGTTCTTCTGTGATTCTGATCTGATCTCCGGTGATTCTCAAGGTAACCAATTTGAATTCTGATAAAACCAAATTAATCAGTTTCCAACCTCCCTAATTTGCCATAATCTGCCCTGATTTACTAATTTTTGAATTAATTCTGAATTAAATAAGAACTTGATGGGCTTTTGGGCTCGTTTCTCTTCCTTTTCCTTAAGCAATGGTCCTTCACTTAATATAGAAAAATAAGACTTTATTAATAGAATTTATTAGATAATAAACATGATAATGTGATGATATAAATGCAATATATGTGACCGATCAGGTAATGTGTAACCAGAAGAATGCATATAACAAGTATCAGATAATAGAAAGAATCTATCATCCATTAAGCCACAATATCAACCATAAGTAGGAAGATCATTAAACTGATTCTTGAAATTTGTTCAACTGCATCATACTTGAATTACAATGATATTATAATACAAACTCTAATTCGACTGATTTTACTCACTGAGCTGTTGAGCTCACCCCACCACAGATTGATGTTTTCAGGTAACGGCAAGGCAAAGGTCCAGTTTATAGCTAAAAGGATGTTCTCCTGAGATAATGCACATATTTATCGTGATATGTGATTCCTTTTGTAAATTCTAATTTTATTAGAAATTGTGAGTTAGTGTTAGTGGCAGTAGATAGTGATACACTCTGATAGATGGAGATAAAAATGGACGATTGCAGTTTGTATATTGAGTCTAACTCATAAATGATTTTGTGTTAAACGATTATATCAATGGAAGCACTCTTATGTATATGTTTATTTGATTGACTTTGAAATAAACTATATGATGAAATTTGGCTAATATTAGCCGAAAATTATATTGTATTGAGATAGACTCCATATTTCTAGGAAGATGCTGTCAAATTTTTGTAAAATATCTGAATGAATAAAATATTGAGGTTGATGATTATGGATATTGAGGTAATTAAACACTGTGACCGTTACAGTTGGTTTCAGAGCTTAGGCTTAGAAACTTGGAGTAGAACTCAGGTGTAGGTCTAAGGCAATATTAGCCTAAAGATTGATTTAGGTCATTGATTCAGGAATAACATTGATTGTTATAATGAATGTCTGTGAGTATGCAATTTGTATGAATGAATGAATGTGTGCCTTGATGTAAGAAGTTCATGGATGTAATGGGTTCTTATGCGTATGATTAATCTCGAAGTGCATGATATTTGACTTTTTCTTATATTCGAATGAAAGTATACCCACATATACCTTGATTCAGATGAGTTATACTAGAGGTGCGGGCCCTTAGTATGAACTACTGGTGGTAGGGGACACTAGAATAAGAAAATGGCTAAAATGTCAGGCAAGTCAAGATTCAATCAGAACGGAAGAACTATATTGAAAATCTGAATGCGAAATGATGAATTTGTCAAGATAAGAGACTGATAGATAAATATATTTATGTATTGAGTATATGTGATGGGTATATCATCAAGTATGGTATGTGTATGTGCTGATATAATGTGTGAAGATATGTGATACAGTTACCACTGAGTGGGATATGTGTTGTAATGGCATACAATACATATTAGATAAATGTGATGATACGATATGTGTGTGTGTGTGTTATGTGCTGTATGCACACAAGAAGAATTTGGTAATAAATTATAAGTATAGAGGTAATTGGAGACATTGCTCTCATCCTTTATTAGATATGCCAAGTTTCGAGGACGAAACTTTTTCTAAGGGGGTAGAGCTGTAACACCCGGGTTATATTAACTCTGGGATAATATATTATTGTTGGGTTAATAATATTTTTCAAGAATTCTTACGATTATCAAATTATTATTTCTGTGTTACATGAATTTCAGTAAATTATTAATGGAAATCCGAAATGGATTTGAAACTTTTATAAATCATATCAGATTAATTGATATGAGAAACATTGATATCTATGTGTGTTTACACTTATATAAAAGCGTGTAACATTCGAATATTTTAAATCTAATTTATCATGTATATTTCTTAAATTTGGATTATACTGATAAGGATATTGATAATCGGTATACTATCGGATATTTTTTGATATTGTTTATTAAATTATTGTGAATAGCGGGATATAGAAAAATATATGAAAATACATGGATGTATATACTGCATGAAAAATTTGTATAAATACCAAGTATTGATATTTAATTTAATGGTATTGTATTTATATGATTTGGAAAGATGAAGAAAAAGAAAAAGAAAAATATAAAATAAAATTAAGTTTGATTGATGAGGTATGGGAAGAATAGGGTGGGGGAGTAGGTAGGGAAGTAGGTGGGGGAGAGATAAATCTCTCTCCCTAGCTCACTCTCATTCTCCCTCTCTATCTCTCTTCCTCTCTTTCTCTTTCTCTTCCTCTCTTTCTCTCTCTCGGGTTGGACCAGCGCCAGAGCGTTGGCCATGGCGCCGGCGCCGGCATGGAGGGGGCGCTGAGCTCCCCCATTCCTCTCTCTCCCCCCTTTCTCTCTGTGGTGCAGGGCGGCACGGCGCTGGAGGCGTGCCGGCAGGGCGCGCGACGCCAGAGGCTGTCCGCACGGCGGCGCGGCGCTACAGCGCGGGCAACAGCAGTGTGCTGCTGCTGCTGTTGCCTTGGAGAAGGGACGGGTTTATTTGTCCAGAGATGATGCCAATTGTAGGATCTAAAATATGCGTCAATACTCGAACAAAGATATTAGAGTTAAATATAAAGAACCTACAAGTAAGGAAATTAAATCACAGAAAAGATAACAAATGCAAACACAAGTGATTTATCCTGGTTCAGTCTATGTGACCTACATCCAGTCCCCAAGTCACCCGCTTGAGATTTTTCTTTAACCTTTGACTTTGTACACCCAAAATCAACACCTTATATACCACTTGACAAATCCTCTTTGCCAAATATATACAACTCTTCTTACAACTAAGAAGACACAACACCTTGTACAATCTCTTTTCAACCCGAAGATGCTCTTATACAATCTTTCTCTTTGAGTGATTACAATCAGCCCTATAAGCCTTGAATCTGTATGTGATCGTGAACATTGGCTCTTATAGGTGGACTCTCATAAATCTTCACTATAGAGTTGGAATTTGAATGAAGAATTGAAAGTGAAAACAGTTTTTTGAAAACAGATTTTTCAACAGAGTTTTTGGGCAGAAATCTATTAATATGAATTGGTGTTTTTAACCTAGGACAACATCCCTATTTATAGCTGAAATCTATGGTCAGGATAGTTATCAGGTCAATTTTGAATATTGAAATGTTGGATAAAACACCAGAAAATAGAAACTGTCCAACAGTCAGAAACTGCCATTAGTCGACTAGGGGTTGGGGGTTAGTCGATTAGGGTAGGCAATTTAGACTGGGTTAGTCGACTAATAAAAGGGCCAAGTCAACTAGGGCATGATTGAAACAAAAGATAAGTTTATGAAAACTGAAACTAGTCGACTAGCAGAGTTTATAAGTCGACTATAACTTGTATTAGTCGACTAATAATATTGATAAGTCGACTAATGCTAATAAACAAAAAGTTAATATCTTTTCAGGACAATACTTAGTCGACTATAGGACTGTTATAAGTCCACTATACAAGGTATTAGTCGACTACAGGAGGAGTCAAGTCGACTAATAGGAAGGGTCAAGTCCGCTAATAGGAAGGGTCAAGTCTACTAATAGGACTATTTTGTGTGTGATCAAGGCTTTTAACAAATATCTAAAAATACACAAAAATAGTACAAATTACATTTGTTATCATCAAAATAAGTTCCAACATTCTCCTTGATTGGTTGCTAATGTTGCATATTTAATGTCACATTTCCATACTTATTTTAGAATAAAAGCCTGCATTGTCCTAATTATTTGTTTAATTTATTTGCAGGCCCAATCCTTAAGGAGATGAAGAGAAATGAGCCCAAAAGCCCACCAGAATTCTGAATTAAATCAGAGTTAATTCGTACACATAAAATCAGGGCAAAATCAAGAGGTTGAACCGGTTGAGAAGAATCCTCTCAGAATCGATCGGTTAAAGCCAAGAATCTAAGGCCATTTCGTCAGAATCCGGAGCTCAAACGAAGAAACCAACAAAGGATAAAGTCAGAAGAAACTCCCGGGATGACCCACCAACAGGGTGTGGCCATCTGGCCACACCCTTGCCGCGGAAACGCGGCTTTTGCCACGTTTCTGCGGCAATCTTGGGGAGTTAGGGGGAGCGTGAACTCCCCCGACCTCCCCGGGATCTTGGTTGTTGGGTTTTTGGCCTATAAAAAGGCATTTTCTGTGCTGAAAGTGAACGTCAAGGCAGAGTTAGGATCTTAGACTAGTTTTTCCATTTTGTAGTTTAGTTTTTACTTTTATGTAACTTGTATGTAGCTTAGGGTAGAAGAAGATTCATGTAAGTAAGAGAGAGGGACTGATGTTGAGAGTGACACCGACGATGTACCCTACTCCTTTCTTTCATTGTCTCAGCAAGTAATAAAGGTAAATGCTTTGTTTGTTTTCTATTCTGCTTTACTTTACATTTGTTTTTGCTTCTCTCTTCCTCTTCTACTTTACCTTGGTTGTTGTTGAAGTATACAAGTGAATTCCAAAGCAAGTCTAACTAAGCTAAGTGAGAGCCAGCGATAGTTCATGAAGACGTTCTCCTCTTCCAAGCTCCGCATCACTTCGTTCTTCTTATGCTTGACGATATAATGTGCACGGGGACCGAGCTCGAGTTTATGATCTATGCGTTGAACGCCTCCGAAGCAAATAGGTAGAACTTGCAAAAAGGTTTCCAAGTAAGTCATCAATCGACCTAGATAAGTATCTCTTTACTTCTTTTCTTTTCTTTCTTAGTTTAGATCACCAACCACTTCTTCCAAATCGTTTTCATTCTTCTCCACTTCATTGTACATTGTCGCTTTTTATCGTTTTGATTTTCCACCTTCTTCATCCTTCGCTTTCTTCTTAACTTTAAGATAACTTTCTTTTTCATTTTCATAACATAAAACAGAGAAGAACTTTCGCTTATTTTCTTAACGATTTCAATAAAACTGTAAACGCTTCCATCGCAAACCCTCCTTGTGGATCACGACCCGCATAGCCACTTGCTATAGCGGAAGAATTGAGCACTTGCACATTTTTTATTCTTAAATCTAATATTCTGTAATTTGTGTGCAGGTTTAGCCTCAACCACTCCTCCTTTTTGATGATGACACTTTGTATGCATGACAACTCTCCTTGCAGAGAATATGTTATATGTTCTCCTCCTGCGTAGAACGGGTTATAACAAATATAGAAAAATATGTGTTCTCCCCTTGCAAAAAATATATCATAACATATATATACATATGATAAATGTTTGAAATATTTTTCTTACTAACTTTTTATATGGAACCTGAAAGATAAACATTAGATGGTACCAATCATAATAAGATCAAAGAATTAACCTTTAGGAGTCCAAACCAAATTTTAATTTGGTTTCCATCTGTTAATATACACATAATTGCATGAATTAATATCATGAATGTATGATGTAATATAAGTATTTTTATCAACAATGCTTAAGTTTTTAGGAATCCATTTGAACTTGTTCTTAATTTTTTTGAAATAATGTCAGTATTTCTTTTCACAAAAGAATTATATGGATTATGATTCTTTTTACTAACATGTATATATTTTTCACTTTGATTTGAGAATCTAAGACCATCATCTTTTGACATGATAACAAATCATTTAACTTTCTTTTCCTTGATTAAATTTAGTTACATTTTTCAAAATCTCTTCATACTTCATTTTGAAAATTGACATGTCTTTATCTAGAGCAGAAATTCTTTCATTTAAAGACCTAGTTTCTCTTTTCAATAAAATATTATTTTATAATAAATTCTCATTATCTTTTTTCAATGATGATATAATTATTTTAAAATCATCTTTTTGAGAATTTATAGAAGAAATTTGAGAAATATAACATGAATTTTCTATGATAAGTTATTCATTTTCTTTTGACAAAACTTTATTATTTACCTTTTCATTCTTTAGATCATTGTATAATTCATGAAATGTATCTAAGAGTTCAGCATATTGTACCTCATCTTCTTCTAGAGCCATGTAACAAATGTTGGCATGTTCAGTGGCTTCTTCTTCATCAGAGGAAGAGGAATCACTATTTTCCCATGATGCTTGGTAATCTTTCTTCTTTCTAAACTTTTTGCTATTGAATTTACCTCTGTTTTTGCGCAATGGGCAATCCTTCCTCATATGACCTGTTTTATTACAATTAAAATATTTAAACTTACCTTGCTTCAAGAACTTTCTGAATTTTCTTGAAAGCATTGCCATCTCCTCTTCATCGTTATCTGAATTGTCTGTATCTGAGGATGCATGGAAGACAAGTTTTTTCTTCTTGAATTATTGTTCATCCTTCTTCTATCTTCGAGTTGCACTTCATATGCCATTAGGTTACCAATAAGGTTTTCTAATGACATTGTTGAGAGATCATTCGCTTCTTCTATTGCAGTTATCTTCTTCTCCCAATCTGATGTGAGTACACGAAGAATCTTGCGAACTTTTTCAACTTGGGTGTATTCCTTTCCAAGGGATGCTAAGGATTTGTTATGTCAGTGAACCTTGTTATCATTTTTGAAATTGTTTCGTTCTCCATCATTTTGAAGAGTTCGAACCTGTGAATAAGAACAGAAATTTTAGACTCTTTAACCTTATTTGTACCTTCATGTGTTACCTGTAGTATATGTCATATTTGATTTGCAGATGTGACTGTTGACACATAGTTGAATTCTTCTTTCGTTAAGGCATAAAATAAAGCATTCATCGCTTTGGCATCAAGGTTCGCATTCTTCTTTTGATCATCACTCCAAGCGCTGTAATTGGTAGTTGGTTTGGTGTACACTGCTTCTACTATGTTCCATAATTCGTAGTTGATTGATTGCAAGTAGATCTTCATTCTACACTTCCAGTAGTTGTAGTTCGATCTATCAAATAGCGGGGGATGTTGTGTAGAATGTCCTTCTTTGAATTGTGATGAAGGAAACTCCTTTGTCATCCTTGTATGTTGTTGAACTGGTATACAGGGTTCTGATATCAATTGTTGGTCCCGAGATGATGCCAATTGTAGGATCTAAAATATACGTCAACACTCAAACAAAGATATTAGCGTTAATTATAAAGAACTTGCAAGTAAGGAAATTAAATCACAGAAAAGATAACAAATGCAAACATAAGTAATTTATTCTGATTCGGTCCATGTGACCTACATTCAGTCCCCAAGCCACCCGCTTGAGATTTTCCTTTAACTTTTAACTTTGTACACCCAAAATTAACACCTTGTATACAACTTGACAAATCCTTTTTACCAAATGTATACAACTCTTCTTACAACCAAGAAGACACAACACCTTATACAATCTCTCTTCAACCTAAAGATGCTCTTGTACAATCCTTCTCTTTGAGTGATTACAATCAATCCTATAAGCCTTGAATCTGTATGTGATCATGAACAAGGGCTCTTATAGGTGGACTCTCAGAAATCTTCGCTATAGAGTAGGAATTTGAAATGAAGAACTGAAAGTGGAAACAGTTTTCTGAAAAACAGATTTTTCAACAGAGTTTTTGGGCAGAAAACTATTGATATGAATTGGTGTTTTTAACTTAGGACAACATCCCTATTTATAGTTGAAATCTATGGTCAGTTAGGGTAGTTATCAGGTCAATTTTGAATATTGAAACGTTAGATAAAATACTAGAAAATAGAAACTGTCCAACAGTCATAAACTGCCATTAGTCGACTAGGGGTTGGGGGGTTAGTCGACTAGGGTAGGCAATTAGACTGGGTTAGCCGACTAATAAAGGGGCCAAGTCGACTAGGGCGTGATTGAAACAAAAGACAAGTTTCTAGAAAGTGAAACTAGTTGACTAGCAGAGTTTATAAGTCGACTATAACTTGTATTAGTCGACTAGTAATATTAATAAGTCGACTAATGCTGATAAACAGAAAGTTGATATCTTTTCAGGACAATACTTAGTCGACTATAGGACTTTTATAAGTCGACTATACAAGGTATTAGTCGACTACAAGAGGAGTCAAGTTGACTAATAGGAAGGGTCAAGTCTGCTAATAGGAAGGGTCAAGTCTACTAATAGGACTATTTTGTGTGTGATCAAGGTTTTTAACAAATATCTAAAAATATATAAAATAGTACAAATTACATTTGTTATCATCAAAATAAGTTCCAACATTCTCTCCCTTTTTGATGATAACACTTTGTATGCATGACAACTCCCCCTGCAGAGAATATGTTATATGTTCTCCCCTGCGTAGAACAGGTTATAACAAATATAGAAAAACATATGTTCTCCCCCTGCAAAAAATATATCATAACATATATATACATATGATAAACGTTTGAGACATTTTTCTTACTAACTTTTATGTGGTACTTGAAAGATAAACATTAGATGGTACCAATCATAATAAGATTAAAATATTAACCTTTAGGAGTCCAAACCCAATTTGAATTTAGTTTCCATCAGTTAGTATACACATAATTGCATGAATACATATATCATGAATGTATGATGCAATATAAGTATTTTTATCAACAATGCTTAAGTTTTTAGGAATCCATATGAACTTGTTCTTAATTCGTTTTGAAATAATGTCAGTATTTCTTTTCACAAAAGAATTATATGGATTATGATTCTTTTTACTAATATGTATAGATTTTCCACTTTGATTTGAGAATCCAAGACCATCATCTTTTGACATGATAACAAATTATTTAACTTTTCTTTTCCTTGATTAAATTTAGTCACATTTTTCAAAATCTCTCATACTTCCTTTTGAAAATTGACATGTCTTTATCTAAAACAGAAATTCTTTCATTTAAAGACATAGTTTCTCTTTCAATAAAATATTATTTTGTAATAAATTCTCATTATCCTTTTTCAATGATGATATGACTATTTCAAAATCATCTTTTTGAGAATTTATAGAAGAAATTTGAGAAACATAACATGAATTTTCTATGATAAGTTTTTCATTTTCTTTTGACAAAACTCTATTCTTTATCTTTTCATTCTTTAGATCATTGTATAATTCATGAAATGCATCTAAGAGTTCAGCATATTGTACCTCATCTTCTTCTAGAGCCACGTAATAGATGTTGGCATGTTCAGTGGCTTCTTCTTCATCAGAGGAAGAGGAATCACTATTTTCCCATGATGCTTAGTAATCTTTCTTCTTTATGAACTTTTTGCTCTTGAATTTACCTCTGTTTTTGAGCAATGGGCAATCCTTCCTCATATAACCTGTTTTATTACAATTAAAACATTTAAACTTACCTCTTCATCGTTATCTGAATTGTCCGTATCTGAGGATGCATGGAAGGCAAGTTTTTTCTTCTTGAATTGTTGTTCATCCTTTTTTCTATCTTCGAGTTGCACTTCATATGCCATTAGGTTACCAATAAGTTTTCTAATGACATTGTTGAAAGATCATTCGCTTCTTCTATTGCAGTTGTCTTCTTCTCCCAATCTGATGTGAGTACACGAAGAATCTTGCGAACTTTTTTGACTTGGGTGTAATCCTTTCCAAGGGATGCTAAGGATTTGTTATGTCAGTGAACCTTGTTATCATTTTTGAAATTGTTTCGTTCTCTATCATTTTGAAGAGTTCGAACCTGTGAACAAGAACAGAAATTTTAGACTCTTTAACCTTATTTGTACCTTCATGTGTTACCTGTAGTATATGTCATATTTGATTTGCAGATGTGACTGTTGACACATAGTTGAATTCTTCTTTGGTTAAGGCACAAAATAAAGCATTCATCGCTTTGGCATCAAGGTTCGCATTCTTCTTTTGATCATCACTCCAAGCGCTGTAATTGGTAGTCCATGTGACCTACATCCAGTCCCCAAGCCACCCGCTTGAGATTTTCCTTTAATCTTTGACTTTGTACATCCAAATTTACACCTTATATATCACTTGACAAATCCCCTTTGCCAAATGTATACAACTCTTCTTACAACCAAGAAGACACAACACCTTGTACAATCTCTCTTTAACCCGAAGACGCTCTTGTACAATCCTTCTCTTTGAGTGATTACAATCAATCCTATAAGCCTTGAATCTGCATGTGACCGTGAACAAGGGCTCTTATAGGTGGACTCTCAGAAATCTTCACTATAGAATAGGAATTTGAAAAATAGATTTTTTAACAGAGTTTTTGGGTAGAAAACTATTGATATGAATTGGTGTTTTTAGCCTAGGACAACATCCCTATTTATAGCTGAAATTTATGGTAGTTAGAGTAGTTATCAGGTCAATTTTGAATATTGAAACGTTGGATAAAACACCAGAAAACAGAAATTGTCCAATAGTCAGAAAATGCCATTAGTCGACTAGGGGTTGGGGGTTAGTCGACTAGGGTAGGCAATTGAGACTGGGTTAGTCGACTAATAAAGGGGCCAAGTCGACTAGGGCATGATTGAAACAAAAGACAAGTTTCTGAAAAATGAAACTAGTCGACTAGCAGAGTTTATAAGTCGACTATAACTTGTATTAGTCAACTAGTAATATTAATATATCGACTAATGTTGATAAACTGAAAGTTGATATCTTTTCAGAATAATACTTAGTCGACTATGGAACTTTTATAAGTCGACTATACAAGGTATTAGTCGACTATAAGAGGAGTCAAGTCGACTAATAGGAAGGGTCAAATCTGCTAATAGGAAGGGTCAAGTCTATTAATAGGACTATTTTGTGTGTGATCAAGGCTTTTAACAAATATCTAAAAATACAAAAAAATAGTATAAATTACATTTGTTATCATCAAAATAAGTTCCAACAGGGTTTGGGTTTAAAATAAACCCAACCCGACCCGTTAAAAATCCAACCCGCTTTTATATTAATAAGGTAAAATTTTGTTTAAGCCCCTCATAAGTTGAATAAATTGCTTTCGGGCCCTGAAAAATTAGAAATAGCCCCCTGAATATTTTCAGTTATTATATATCTAACCTTTTATATTTGTTTTGGTTTCTGAACGATGTCTTGGCCATCTAAAATCAGATTTGATCTCAGTGGCTAGGTCTCCTCTAGCCATTGCTTGGAAGCAAGTCTATGACGAGATGAAGAAGGCTACCTAGAAGCCTAATTCAGTCTCAACAGAGGCTAAACTAGCTTTATGCTAACACCTGTATGCTGCATGCGAAGCTTGATAACCTCTAAGGCTTTCTGAGTTGAAAAATCCATTTCAGCCTCATATGAGGCTAAAAAATCCCTTGTTTTCAGCTTCTGGCGAAGCTTCTAAAGTCTCCGACTGCAGGACTACTTTAGCTCTTCACAGAGCTCAGCTTCGCTTCTTCGCAAAGCTAAAGGTAAAACATTTATAAGTGCTATCAATGAAGCTGCAGTAGCTTCGCTCTCCTCTGCCAAAGCTTCTGCCTGTGAAGCTAGATCTGAAGCACACTCTAGTGCTAATAGTGAAGTTACTTCGCTCAAAGAAAAAAAGGTACTTCACAATACTAAAGCACCAAGTGCTGAAATTGTTTGGCCTTATGGCGGAGCTATCTTAGCTTCGCCCCCAACCAAGAAAAAAGCCTCTAAGGCTAAGTCTAGGTTTAGACCTAAGACTATTAAGGCCCTCAGGGCTAGTATCCAGCTTCCTCGCATGTCCATTTTGGATCGATTGGGTCCGACCAACACAAACTTACAGGAATTTCTGAGCAACAAGCGAAAGTCCCACCCTGAAGAGCAGGTTTACATCTCGGCGTCTCAGTGTGAACGAGCATGGTGTCAACTTGTGACCATGCACTCAGCCTCCTCAGTTAGAACCAGAGTCTGATGAGTCCCTACAATCACAATCATCAGACTCGTCCAGTTGAGCCTCTGACATTAGCGAGAGGTAGTCTTCAAAAAGCTCTTTCCAACATGACATCTATTGATCAGGCAGAGCAAGACGAAGACGTTAAGCCATTCGATGCCGATTTATGGGCTCAGCAACTTGATCTTCAATGGGAGAATCGTTTCGAACAACGTGAACCTCCTAAGATGATCCAAGTCGATGTGAGTGATCAAACACATTCAAAGCTTGTTTCTATAAGTGAAAGCATGTTGCCAACAGAGAAGCAAGATCTCATATCTCTTGTACGAGAGTATATTGACGTCTTTACTTGGAGCTATGAAGACATGTCAAGCCTCGATCCTCAGGTGGCTATGCATCGTCTCAACATCAAACCGGACATCAAACCAGTTATGCAACAGCAACGACGGTTTTGACCCGACATCATGGAAGAATCGAGACTGAAGTTTAAAAACTCATCGAATGTGGTTTCATTCGATAAAAACAACACCTAGACTGGGTTGCTAATATTGTCTTTATGCTTAAGAAAAATGGGAAGATCAAAATTTGCATCGACTTTCATTATCTCAACACAGCTTATCCTAAGGACAAATTTCTGTTACCCATAACTGATATCATGATTGACAATATGAGTGGCTTCAAGATGATATCCTTCATGAATGGCTTTTCAGGGTACAATCAAACCAAGATGCACCTGGATGATGAGATGCATACATCATTCAAAATGCCATTGGGAGTATATTGTTACACAGTAATACCGTTCGGATTGAAGAATGCGGGTGCAACTTACTAACGTGCCATGATCACAATTTTTCTTGATCATCTACGAAAAATGGTGGAATGCTATGTTGATGATATTGCAGTCAAGAGTCGCATCAGAGGCAACCATGACAATGACCTGAGAACTGCATTTGACATCATGCGAGCTTGATCGGGGTAAAAACCGCGCATAAAAGTGTATGTTTTGAAATCAAGATTTAAAGTGTGTGCATTGGCTTCCTCGATACTTCCGTTATACCATAGAGGCTAAAACGAGTCGAATCCACAAGGACGGGAGGCGATTGAAGCTTTACTGGTTGATTCACGTGTTTGTTAAAAAGTTCTTCAAAGTTTTAAAGAATGAAAAGAAAGGAAAAGAAAGAATGAAAAAGAGAAGAGTACGGTGAAATACGAAGAAGTGGGAAACATGAAAAGAATGATTTTTGTGGTTTTTGTATATCTAAAACAAAGTGAAAAGAAAGAAGACCCATGGCTACTAACTACTAATGACTCCACCAACATGCTAACCTCTTAGTGATAGTTGCCACACATGTATCATTGGCCATCACTAGTCCTTAGTTCAAGAGCAATTCAAAGCATGACCCATATGTAACTCATCACAACCCAACTCAACAAACAAGTGCAAGCTACACTTAAACCATCAAAACTAAAAGTAAGCATGGAGTAAAGTAATGTTAGCTTGTTAGTGGTTAGGAAGTTAGAGTTAGATCCATTATCATGAGCCATCAATGGCTTTTGCAAGAGCAAGGCCAAAACGAGGCTATTAGATTCATGTGGATTATCAAATAAGAAGTTAGCAAGTTAGTGGTTAGTAGTTAGTTTCCATGAGAAAAAAAGTTAGCTACACATGTAAAAGAGATTTAGAGAGAAGAAAATATAGAGAGGTAAAGAGAGCACCTTTCATAGATTGTCATCTTCTATTACAAGCACTCTTGCATTCCAAGCATGTACCACTCTCTCTCCCTATTATAAAATCTACAAAATAGAAAATACAATGGAGGAAGAAGAACTAACCTAAACTAAACTACCCTAAATTACAACATGGAATGAAAACTACTTCTAACTTTATATATCTCCAACTCTGGAACCCCAGGGGGGCATTTATAGGCACCAGGGGAACAAGGGGCCAGGGGACAAACCCTGGCCCGAAGCGTGGCTGAAGCGGCCGCGCGCGAGCCGCACGCAATCCTTTCTGTCCCCTGTCAGGCCCTATGCCGGTTTCTGGTTTGCAGCCCTTGGTTTTGACAGAATCAGCTCTCTAGGTCAATGGCTATCTTTAATAGGCCTTTAATCACCAATTAAATGGTGATTTAGGGTCTTCTTCTTCATTGCACACCATGGACCTAGAATTAAGCAAGCAAAACTTTATTAGCAGAATTTAATATGAAATAAATGTGAAGAAGTGATACAAATTATGCAAAATTAGAGACCAATCACACCCCACACTTATCTTTTGCTCGTCCCGAGCAAAACAAAAACTAAAGAATTATTACACCACTTTCGCAGGTGACGCGATTGCACTGAGCATGTGCAACAAGCCGTTAACCTCTAAGTTTCCCCTAGAGGAGGAGTTTTGTCTCCTGAGGGTTTTCAGCGGATTACACCTACAAAATCCATAAAGAAAGAAATCAAATGTTAGTATTTTGAAAACACATTTTGAAATAGAGAAAAGTGTTAAATATTTTTGCGAAAATATAAGTGATCTAAGGTCATAGGTTAACCAGAAATTGTTCTTTCTTAAGCTAAGTCAAAATGTAAAAAATCTTGTTATAAATTAAATGTAAGAATTTAAAATTGAATTGACTCTTTGATCGTTCATAAAACTCTTAGAAAATATGCACTTTGTGAACTGTGAAGATTTTTAGGATATCGACTCAAACTTTCATGCCATTTATTTAATATATATTATTTATTTATTTATTTATTTCTTTTTTCTTCCCTTAGTTTTCTTAGGTTTTCTTATTTACCGGGGTAGTGAGCCTTTAGCCGGTGACTCCCAAACCAGATGGTCTTAGGGTACCAGATGAGAAAACATCCCTCGGACTTAAGACTCGAGTAAACAAGGCCACAAAACTAAAGGGGGTTATTTTATTTTTTGTTCACCATTTTAGGTATGAATAATCATGCTTCCTGAGGCATAATTACCCAACTTCAATAAGTGACTTTTATTATCATAATTTTTTTAATATATATTTTTTATGGCATTTTCAGTCTTTGTTTCAATCCCACAATTGTGTAAGTGTGGAGTGCATAAATCTAAGGCAAAAAATTCAGGATCAAATTATCTTTTCAATCTTACTTTCTTATCCTATAATTTAGACAAGATCTATTATTTTGACTTGGTTTAAAATTTCATAATTTTAGGTCTTCCTAATTCCTAAGATAATCTTAATTTTCTTAAAAATAAATCAAAACTATTTTTTCTTGTTTCAAAAAGTTTTATAAAAAGAAAAGAAAATATTTTTTATAAAAGATTTTTTTATATATTAAAAAGTGTAAAATAAAGAAAATATAAAACTAACTATGTTAGTAAACCCTCCGCCACACTTATCTCATGCATGGTCCTCAATGCATCGTGAATGTGTAAATACATGAAACAAATGGAGAGGGAAGGAAGATTACCTCAAGGGGTGGCTCCGGTGGTGGTTGGATTGGGCCAAGCGTTGCGACCCAATCAAGATATCGTGGATCTTCTAGAAACCCACTAAGAACCTCTCTAATATGACCCAAGAAAAGAATGATGGATGGAATGGTCTTATTGAAAAATTTATCCCATCTAATTTTCAATTTTCAAAAATAATTACTGAGTCACTTTTGTCAACATTCTTGTCCAACAACGAAGTGTGATTTCGGAAAATGATGGATTTGAACTTAAAGGGACCAGGATTAAAAACTGATACCGACTCGGGAAGTTGACTCAGATCAAGTCGAGAGTCAACAATGAGAGTCGAAATTGATTTAAAAATAGGGTCCAAACCAAAGAATTGATATTCACACACTTTCCCCATGAATGAAGTGTGATCATAAGAGTTTGTGTTGGCCCAGAGGCCTTCCACTCTAGTTTTGATGATGATTAACTCATGTAGTTATGTTTACTAATTATCTTGTGATTTTAGTTACAGATCATTGATCAAGATTTTAGTTGGTGATTGCTTCAAAAAGAGGAGTTTGGAAGCCTTCGCTTGGTGATTCCCGTGCCCGAGCATCAAGATCATACCTTTGCACTCGATGGATCACGTTTGGGATCGAGTCGGCTTGAAGATTGAAGATCGTCAAGAAGACTTAGGTATCCTAGTTTAGTTTAGTGTGTATTAGATCCATTTGTAAAGCTTAGTATAGTTGATATGCTCAAGTGCACAACACACACGTTTTATGATTTTCGGTTTTAGTTTAACCGATATTTGTTTTCATGAATAGTTGATCAAAACAAGTTTACATGGTTTATATGTATAATAGATGTATTCTAGTTATACATGCATGCTTAAACTTCTTATACAAACTTATTTTGACTATCCTATTCATGTATTAAAAAATCAAAGTTTGATAAAATACATGCTTTGGTTTTTGATAAAAATGTTAAGACACAAAAATAGTTTCATATGCTTGATATTTGAGCTAAAATATTTATCACATGTTTACATATCAATGCAAAAAGATAAAACTATTTTTTGGGTATTTTTACAAGAGATAAAAGAATTTTTAGAAATATTTTTAACATGTGTTTCTGTCCCAGATTTGTGGCTGACAAGCCAGGTCGGTCGACCGTACGGGTCGACCGCACCAAAGGCCGGTCGACCCTTGCGGTCGACCGACGTGCACAGGCTTGTACACGTTTGGCAGATACAGGGCCGGTCGACTGGACGGCCGACCGACCAGAGAGCTTTGCTCTCTGTATCTGGGCGGTCGACCGAGCGGCCGACCGGATCAGAGAGTCTGCTCTCTGTATCTGGGCGGTCGGCCGTGCGGTCGACCGGGTTGCCCCAACGGTCACTTTTCTGACCGTTGGCGGTCGGTCGGCCGGCCGGCCTACCGCTAGGCCTGTCAGGCTGCCAGATCAGCCTAACGGCTAGTTTCTGTTTTGGCCTATATATACCCCATTTCTTGGGGGTTTTAGCTAAGATTTTCAAGAGCAAAAATTTCTACTTTTCTGAAGTGTTTTACAAGTTTTCAAAAAGAGTTTCAAGTGCCAAAAGATTCATCTTATTTGTTTTAAAGTGTTTTGTCATTTTTTAAAGAAAATAGGTTTTTGGGAATTAGTTTCTTGTTCTTAATTTCTATATCAATTTGGTATTTTCCCAAGAGATTTTCTTTGATCAAAACACTTTATTTTTCCACACTTGAGCTATATCTTCTATCCTATTCTATAGGATCCTTGTTTTGTAGAAAAGAGAGATTGTTTGTGGTTGAAAGAAATCACTTGTTGTAAACACCCTTGCTTTGTTGTATCCCTCTTTGGTAGAGGTTGATCGGGTGATTGGTTTGATCCCTCTTTGGTAGAGGTTGAGATTGTGGTTTGCTCCCTCTAGTGAGAGGTGGAGTTGGTTTGTATATCCCTCTTCGGTAGAGGTGTTTGTTGGTTGTTGTTTGGCTACGGGCCTATCCCTCGGTTGTGAGGCGGTGTTTGAGAGAGGAGTTCGGTACTCCTAGTGCTGTACAAATCCTCCTCAGTGAAGGTTCCCTCGGTGGGAGATAGTGGATTGAAAATCCTTCACGGTGGTGAAGGTAGGGATGTAGAGCTAGGGGCTCGAACCTAGAAACATATCTTGTTGTTAGCGTTTGATCTATTGTCTCTCTAACCCTCTCTCTCTATTTGTGTTGTGCAAAGCATCATATCATATTTTCTTGTGTTGTGCCTTGCATTTATTCATATTGCTTATTCATTATATGCTTGGATTGCTTGTGTGTGTGCCTCACTTGTACTTAACCACAAGAGCTTCATATAGCACCTCAACCCATATTTAGGGGAATCAAGAGGAGTTACTCCAGAGCCCTTCACGGGGAATTCGGCTACACTTGTGTGTTATATTTAAGTGTTTGTGCAAATTTATTTTAAGCTTCCGCATTTAACGCATTTAGTTTCTAGATTAGCATTATCACCTATTCACCCCCCTCTAGGTGATTTACAATTGGTATCAGAGCCTACGCTCCTGATACTTAGGCTTAACATCCTAGGAGTGAGATCCTTTATTTGCTAATCTATTGTTTGCATTTGCTTGTTTGCACACTCATATAGTTTACCATGGACTTCATGACCCCACCTAGCTTTGACCCTTCCAACATTGTTGTTTGGAAGAATAGGATGTCCATGTACCTAAAAACCATAGGATTGCATGTTTTCCTTGCCGCTACCAAGAGATGTTATCTTTGTGACCGCAATCATATAGGGGCCAATGCATTAGCCCTTGAGGCTATTAGAAGCACATTAAATAAAGAATATCTTATGCTTGCTTCTAACGTTGATTCCACATTTGCAGTGTGGAATATGTTGACAACCACAACCACCACCTCCGAGCTTCAATTGCAAATCTAACTGGAGGAATCTAGTGGAGAATCCGATTCTCAATGCTTCATGGTCCAAGGGAATGACTCCCTTGAGGTACAATCGGAAACTCAACTAGATAGTTTTGATTCTAGTTCTTCATGTGATGATTATATTGATGCCCATATTTTGAATGAAGAACTTTCCATAGTTTGTGAAAAACTAATTGAAAAATATAATGTTTTGAAAAAGAAAAGTCTAAGCATTAATAATGAAAATAAAAATTTGATTGCTAGACTTGATATTGTTTTGTAAGAGAAAGAGGAGATTGCAAATGAGAGGGATTCATTAAAATCTCAACTTGACCTTGCACTAAAAGAAAATAAATTTTTAAAATCTAAAAATGATTGTGAAACACTTTTGAAGAAAAACGAAAATTTGTCTTCAAAAGTTGATTTTGTTTTAAAAGAGAATGTTGCTTTGAAAAATAAAATAATTTCTATTTCAAATGATTTAAATGTTTGTTTAAAGAAAAATGAGTTTTTGCAAAATAAGATTGATTCTCATGTTTGCCATGTTAGGGTAGTTCCATCTAGATCACCTATTGCATGTGCCACCTCTTCTTTAATTGATAATGATATATCCATACTTAAGAAGAGTGTAGATTGTTTGGGCTCCACTTTGAGCCAATGTGTAGTGGGTCATACACGTTTAGAAACTTTGTTTCGAAAGAAACAAGTTCCATCTATTTTGCATGCACACCCATCACGGCATACACATGCTCCACATGGACACACCCATCACATGTATGCTCATGTGTACACTTGTACACATTGTGGACGTAAGGGCCACCTTGCTAAATTTTGTTATGATCGTATACATGTTTCTAATTTAGCAAATAAATTTGTTTGGGTTAGAGAAGGTACTAACCCCATGGACCCAATAAGATATGGGTACCAAAGACCACCCCTCGTGTGTTTGATATAGGTGTGGGCTCTCACATGACGTGAGAGTAGCGGTACCTTGGAGTGGATGCGTTCCGAGCTTCATGGAAATCAATTGGATGCATCACTTTCAAGGGAAGGTTTGGTGGAGATGACCACCATGTTTTGGAGATAAGGAAAGTTGCCTTCTAGGTTTTGGTAACGATTTCTAACTCCTTATTATTGTTTACATGCTTTCATATTCATTGTTTTTAGCATGTTTTATTGTTTTTAGATTATTATGAAAATGCCATGATTATTAGACCATTGACATGCATGTATAGCCCTTTGAGACACCGATGTTTATATGGACCCATATTTAGTGTTCTCACCTTTGTTTAGCTATAATGTATATCATAGTTCAATAACATGTGAATTTACATAATAATCATGTTTTTAATACAAGTATATACCTACTCTTAATGATTTATATCGTGTTTTTATGCTTCATGATTTGATTACATGTTTAAATGTTAGTTTTCATTAGAACTAGTATATATATTTGTGCATATAGTGGGCCACAAATAAATCTATATATGTTTGAGCTTGAATGCTTATTTGAACCCATTAGATGTGCTAGTATAATCTAGTTTTGATGATTCATACATTTTAAACTTGTATTCCTATTTTTGGATTTGTTTTAATGATCATGTGCTTCCATTTCATGTATATGTCCATTTTGCCAAACTTTAAGTATACATGTATACCTCTTGAGTCATTTGCCTTTCATGCACATCTATACATATGGACTCAATTGTGTTTAGGGATATGTATGTATACTTTTTGTGTTGGCAAATCATACATATACCTTGAAATGAAATTTATTTTAATGAAAATTTAGTTTTTCATGTTTCCATATGTTTATGTTTAACTTCATGTATATGTCCATTTTACCCAAATTATTGTTTATACATATACATCCTTTTGAGCCACGTGCCTTCATGCATATATCTTTGTGGACTCGTTGTGTTTGGATATGTATGTATACTTTAGTTTGTATAGGACATACATATACCTTGAAGATTAAATAAGTTTTGATGATTTTCATGTTTTCATGTTTCAAGGAATTAATTGAGCTTAATTGAACATCCTTCGTGATTATGATCTTCACATCTTACTTGTACACTCACATTTATTGTTTACTCATGTGTTTGTTTTCATGAGTCATATTTATGCTTAATTGATTATGAGTGTTGACTATTTTGTGAATTTCATGTTTATGAAAAATATTTTGTTTTTATTCCTTACTTGAAGGATTTCGTACTAGTTAACAAGTTTTTCCATTTAACTAGTTCGTATTCTTCATTTTGGTAGAGTTTTTCAAATAAAGCTTATTTTCAAATCTATTTTTTTTTTGAAAACCCTTACCATCAATGGGTGGTTGGATGGGAGACCATGCCTCATGTATGCTTTATATTGAAAATCATTTTAAAACTTGAACATGGTTGGGTGGTAGTTATATGAGATATACACTTGATCATTATTGTTGTTTCAATTGGTATCATTGGACTCTTTCAATTGGTATCAATTTTGACCTTTCTTGTATACTCATATATGTTTGTATGTATGTATGCTTTCACTTCCAAGAATATCAATTTCAATTGGTATCTATTTTCCATACATATATATGTTTGTGTTTATGCTAAGCTTGAGCTTCAATTTTGTTTCAATTGATTAGTCTTCAATTGCTTTTCAATTGGTATCTTATTACAAGCTTATGCATATGTTTTGTTGGTATTTCATAAAGGGGGAGAAAATTCAATTTTCATGTTTACAATTGGTATTTGTATTTCCACTCCCTTACTTTATGATAGAAAATAATAATTTCAATTTGGTATCATATGTTTAAAAAGAATAATACTTTTAATTGGTATCAAATTTGTTTTATTGAGAAAATTCAAAATTTTGTTTTAAAAGATAAATACAAAATTTTTGATTTGTATTGCCTATATACAAGGAGAGCTTAACATCTCTTCTACATATAGATTCATGATGAGTGTATCTTATATTGAAGAGCTTGACAATCTCTTCTTTATGTGATACACGTGTGTAGGGGGAGCTTCACATCTCCTCTTATACATTACATAGTGTACGTTATGTGAATTAGGGCTTGTCATCCCTCCTTCATGTAATGTATCCATGTAGGGAAGCTTCACATCTTCCTCTTCATGAATGTATATCGCATATATCATTTATTGATTGATCTATGTTTACTTTCAATTGGTATCAAAATGCTACTTTGACATATTTTCAATTGGTACCTTAATTGATTGTAACCCCTATTTGGTTTTTGTTTTGTTTTAGACAAAAAGGGGGAGAACATATTTTTTATTAACCCTTTATTGATTCGTTGTTTCGAACAAAAAGGGGGAGAAAAATTTATTGATTTGGTTTTGCTTTTACTCCTTATTGATGAGTGTTTCTTTGTATTAAAAAGGGGGAGAAGATTTCGTTTTGTTTTGGTTTTTACCCCTTTATTGATGATTGACAAAAAGGGGGAGAATTATTTGAGAAGTTTTATATATGCATGTTTATGTTTTGCATATATTAAGTTAATTTAGTTTAATTTTAATTGGTATCTAGAGCATGTTTTGTTTTTAAACATTTCACTGGTATCTAGAGCCATTTATTGTTTATGCATGATTATGCATTGTCATTCATTGCATATTTATGTTTATTTGTTTTATGCATGAGTTAAGGGGGAGCTTCTTTGAAGCTTAACTTTGATCCATGCATATATAACTCCATGAGTTTTGTCATCATCAAAAAGGGGGAGATTGTTGGCCCAGAGGCCTTCCACTCTAGTTTTGATGATGATTAACTCATGTAGTTATGTTTACTAATTATCTTGTGATTTTAGTTTACAGATCATTGATCAAGATTTTAGTTGGTGATTGCTTCAAAAAGAGGAGTTTGGAAGCCTTCACTTGGTGATTCCCGTGCCCGAGCATCAAGATCATACCTTTGCACTCGGTGGATCACGTTTCGGATCGAGTCGGCTTGAAGATTGAAGATCGTCAAGAAGACTTAGGTATCCTAGTTTAGTTTAGTGTGTTTTAGATCCTTTTGTAAAGCATAGTATAGCTGATAGGCTCAAGTGCACAACACACACGTTTTATGGGTTTCGGTTTTTAGTTTAACCGATATTTGTTTTCATAAATAGTTGATCAAAATAAGTTTACATGGTTTATATGTATAATAGATGTATTCTAGTTATACATGCATGCTTAAACTTCTTATACAAACTTATTTTGACTATCCTATTCATGTATTGAAAAATCAAAGTTTGATAAAATACATGTTTTGATTTTTGGTAAAAATGTTAAGACACAAAAATAGTTTCATATGCTTGATATTTGAGCTAAAATATTTATCACATGTTTACATATCAATGCAAAAAGATAAAACTATTTTTTGGGTATTTTTACAAGAGATAAAAGAATTTTTAGAAATATTTTTAACATGTGTTTCTGTCCCAGATTTGTGGCTGACAGGCCAGGTCGGTCGACCGCACGGGTCAACCGCACCAAAGGCCGGTCGACCCTTGCGGTCGACCGACGTGCACAGGCTTGTACACGTTTGGCAGACACAGGGCCGGTCGGCCGGGCGGCCGACCGGACCAGAGAGCTTTGCTCTCTGTATCTGGGCGGTCGGCCGAGCGGCCGACCGGATCAGAGAGTCTGCTCTCTGTATCTGGGCGGTCGGCCGTGCGGTCGACCGGGTTGCCCCAACGGTCACTTTTCTGACCGTTGGCGGTCGGCCGGCCGGCCGACTGCTAGGCCTGTCAGGCTGCTAGATCAGCCTAACGGCTAGTTTCTTTTTTGGCCTATATATACCCCATTTCTTGGGGGTTTTAGCTAAGATTTTCAAGAGCAAAAATTCCTACTTTTCTGAAGTGTTTTACAAGTTTTCAAAAAGAGTTTTAAGTGCCAAAAGATTCATCTTATTTGTTTTAAAGTGTTTTGTCATTTTTCAAAGAAAATAGGTTTTTGGGAATTAGTTTCTTGTTCTTAATTTCTATATCAATTTGGTATTTTCCCAAGAGATTTTCTTTGATCAAAACACTTTATTTTTCCACACTTGAGCTATATCTTCAATCCTATTCTATAGGATCCTTGTTTTGTGGAAAAGAGAGATTGTTTGTGGTTGAAAGAAACCAATTGTTGTAAACACCCTTGCTTTGTTGTATCCCTCTTTGGTAGAGGTTGATCGGGTGATTGGTTTGCTCCCTCTTTGGTAGAGGTTGAGATTGTGGTTTGCTCCCTCTAGTGAGAGGTGGAGTTGGTTTGTATATCCCTCTTCGGTAGAGGTGTTTGTTGGTTGTTGTTTGGCTACGGGCCTATCCCTCGGTTGTGAAGCGGTGTTTGAGAGAGGAGTTCGGTACTCCTAGTGTTGTAACAAATCCTCCTCGGTGGAGGTTCCCTCGGTGGGGATAGTGGATTGGAAATCCTTCACGGTGGTGAAGGCGGGGATGTAGAGCTAGGGGCTCGAACCTCGAAACATATCTTTTTGTTAGCGTTTGATCCATTGTCTCTTTGACCCTCTCTCTCTATTTGTGTTGTGCAAAGCATCATTCTTAGCATCATATCATATTTGCTTGTGTTGTGCCTTGCATTTATTCATATTGCTTATTCATTATATGCTTGGATTACTTGTGTGTATGCCTCACTTGTACTTAACCACAAGAGCTTCATATAACACCTCAACCCATATTTAGGGGAATCAAGAGGAGTTAGTCCAGAGCCCTTCACGGGGAATTCGGCTACACTTGTGTGTTGTATTAAGTGTTTGTGCAAATTTGTTTTAAGCTTCCGCATTTAGCGCATTTAGTTTCTAGATTAGCATTATCACCTATTCACCCCCCCTCTAGGTGATTTACAGTTTGGTGATTCCATTTCACGGTGTACTGGTACAGGATTCAATATTGACTCCGGAATAGAGAAAAAATCTGGTAAAGATACCGTGGTCATTATTGAATCAAAAAGTGAAATAGAATTATCAACTTGAAGTTCAGGATAACTTTCAAGCTCAAGTTCAATTTCGAGAAAAGGATAACTTGCTAAAATTTCAAGGTGGTTCTCAAAATTTTGGGCAAGTTCAAAAGGATGTAAGGAAATTGAATTTTGATTTTCGTCCACAGAAGGAATGTGAATGGGTGAACTGATTGATTCAAGTTCGGAAAGTATGGGAATCAAAACTGGCTCAAGAACGTTATTTAGTTTAGGTAACACTACAGGAGTCGACAGTGATTCAATGAACGGACTCGAATCGCTAACTTGAAGCTCAGGTTCATATTCATCTTTAAACTCAATTTCAGAAACTGGATAACTTGCCAAAGCATCAGGAATTGGATGTTGGTCAAGTTCAGGTTGGTATGATGAAATTGAAGTTGGATTTCTAAAATGGCAAGATTCTTGAACATTTGATGGACATGAGAAGTCAATCGTATTTTGCATTATGCGCTCGGTCTCTTGCACGAATTCCATAGTTTTTTCCCACAATGATTTTCCTTTGAGTTTTTCTGGGAAAGAACTACATGAATTTTGGAAATTTTGTGGACATGATGAGCCATATTGTTTTCAAATTATTTTTGGGCCTCTATCGCTTCTTCCAAAGTCCTTTATAATGATGATTTTTCTTCAATTGGTGGTTCAGGAAAAGGAGTATATGAATCAAAATTAGAGAATGAATATTGTGAAAATTGTGGACAATATGGTTGATAATTTGACTCGGGGGAGGTGAATCCCCATTGACTCTGTGAAGAGTTGAAATTATTTTGAAAATCTTGGTTATAGGATTGGAGATATAGGTCATATTGAGTCGGATAATCCCAACTCGGCATATATGGTTAGTTCATATTGTAATAGCCGGGTTGGAGTTATCCGAGTCAAATGAGGTCGGAGTGAAATATGGATTCATATTTTGATTGAAAGAATTATTGTTGTTAAAATCTATTTCACAATATACAAAAAAGAAAACAAACAAACAAACAAAGAAAAAGAAAAAGAAACAAGCCTATGCTAGGGTTACTTAGACCTAGACGACTCCTAACGGGTTAGACTATCCACGGGGGGTATATTGTCAGAATCTGACTACAAGTTAATCGGTCAGGTAGAGGCAAGATCGGTGGGAGGTATCCGTGCCAGAGCAACGAGCCTAATTATGCCAAACCACCGTTCTTCGAGGTTTTGCCTCTCAATCCCCAACCTTAGACACCGATTTAGTAAAAGTCAAATTCTAACAACTTCCCCCTTAGGTCAATCTCCTAAATGAGTCCGAGATGCCCCTGGGGGCCAACGTCTGACAATTTTTATTAGGCTTGGGTTGTGTGAGTGAGGAGGTGATTTTTGGGCTAAGGGAGGGTAATAACTTCCCTACCTTATGTTGTATTGGGTATTTCCCTTAAGTTAAATTTGTGCAAGTGTGCAATATAGATAAGCATGAACACAAAAAAGCGAGTAAATCACTAAAGTGTTTGTCCTATACTATATGCAATGCCATATGTACACCTCATATCATAACAATATAAGAACAAAATATAGTATATTGGAATGAAAATTGACACGTGCCTAGATGCAAATGTCTAAATCGTTTCAAAGCATCCAAATTCTGTATTTTACTTCTTACAATTATTTATAGTGCACAGGTAATATAAATAAAAATTAGCAGCAGAATATAAAAATATACAAGAATTACCCAACCACACTTGAGCAAGTGTGGACTTCTACAATGCTAAAACTTTAACCTGCACACCAAAAAACAAAGAAGAAAAGTTAACAAAAATGTGAAATCAAGCCGTTCCCATCCCCGGCAACGGCGCCAAAATTTGATCGGGGTAAAAACCGCGCACAAAAGTGTATGTTTTGAAATCAAGATTTAAAGTGTGTGTGCTTTGGCTTCCTCAATACTTCCGTTATAGCATAGAGGCTAAAATGAGTCAAATCCACAAGGACAGGAGGCGATAGAACCTTAACCGGTTGATTCACGTATTTGTTAAAAAGTTCTTCAAAGTTTTAAAGAATGAAAAGAAAGAAAAAGAAAGAATGAAAAAGAGACGAGTACGGTGAAATACGAAGAAGTGGGAAACATGAAAAAGAATGATTTTTGTGGTTTTTGTATATCTAAAACAAAGTGAAAACGAAAGAAGACCCATGGCTATTAACTACTAATGACTCCACCAATATGCTAACCTCTTAGTGATAGTTGCCTCACATGTATCATTGGCCATCACTAGTCCTTGATTTAAGAGCAATTCAAAGCATGACCCATATGTAACTCATCACAACCCAACTCAACAAACAAGTGCAAGTTACACTTAAACCATCAAAACTAAAAGTAAGCATGGAGTAAAATAATGTTAGCTTGTTAGTGGTTAGGAAGTTAGAGTTAGATCCATCATCATGAGCCATCAATGGCTCTTGCAAGAGCAAGGCCAAAACGAGGCTATTAGATTAATGCAGATTATCAAATAAGAAGTTAGCAAGTTAGTGGTTAGTAGTTAGTTGCCATGAGAGAAAAGTTAGCTACACATGTAAAAGAAATTTAGAGAGAAGAAAACATAGAGAGGTAAAGAGAGCACCTTTCATAGATTGTCACCTTCTATTACACTCTCTCTCCCTATTACAAGATCTACAAAATGGAAAATACAATGGAGGAAGAAGAACTAACCTAAACTAAACTACCCTAAATTACAACATGGAATGAAAACTACTCCTAACTCTGTATATCTCTAACTCTGGAACCCCAGGGGGGTATTTATAGGCACAGGGGGAACAAAGGGCCAGGGGACAAACCTTGGCCCGAAGTGCGACGGGCACCGCAGCCCTGTAGCGGCCGCGCGCGCGGCCCTTCGAGCCGCGCGCAGTCCTTTCTATCCCCTATCAGGCCCTGTGCCCGGTTTCTGATTTGCAGCCCCTGGTTTTGACAGAATCAGCTTCTAGGTCAATGGCTATCTTTAATAGGTCTTTAATCACCAATTAAATAGTGATTTAGGGTCTTCTTCTTCATTGCACACTATGGACCTAGAATCAAGCAAGCAAAACTTTATTAGCAGAATTTAATATGAAATAAATGTGAAGATGTGATACAAATTATGCAAAATTAGAGACTAATCAGAGCTCACCAACTAAAGATGAACCCGACTAGGTCATTCTTGGGAGTGTCGAGTGGTAAGTTCTTTGGATTCATTATCACATCCAAAGAAATTCACCTTGACCATGACAAAGTAAAAGCCATTCAGGGTATGCAACCTCCGAAGACCCTGAAAGAGCTCAGAGGTCTATAAGGCAGACTCGCTTACATATGAAGATTCATCGCAAATCTTTTGGGTCATTACAAACCGTTCGCACGGTTAATGAAGAAAGTCTTCTCCTTCATACCGGATGAAGTTACTAAAAGGCTTTCGAGGATATCAAAGAATACCTCACCAAGCCGCTAGGCCTACTAGCTCTCAATTCAGAAAAATCATTCATGTTGTATATGCGAGCTATGTACCACTCCTTAGGTGCTCTTCTATCACAGAAGAATGAGTGATTGTGATCCAATTTTGCATATTTTACCATATCATTCCCATGCATTTTTGCAAATAAAAATATGATTTTTACTCATCTTCTCTCTATTTTTGCAGGTCCACAACTGAAATGAGAGAAAGCCCAAAAATCTCTTTAATTAGCAATAATTAAAGAGATTAATTCATAAGCCCAAAAGAGATTAATTCAAAGCCCAAATTTGAGCCCAGGATCTAGAGAATTCTACGCAACAACTCAAGATTTTAGAAGGCCACGTGGATAACAACTTCGTAACGAACCTGCAACAGATTTCTGTTGCTCAACAGACTTATCCTTGCCGCAAAATCCGGGATTTTCCCGCCAATTTGCGACAGTTGTAAGGTTGTTGGAGCTCCGGATTTTGCTCCAACAACCTGGCTCTAGATGCTTCTCTCTGAGCCTATAAATACTGGACCAAGGGCTTTGTAAAAAGACTGAACAGAAGAGGAGAGATGATAGGATAAAGCTTTGTAATTTTGTATTTTTTTCTCTAGGATTTAGTTCTTTAGATCTCCTTCTTCTTCCCTAGAAATTCTGCAAAAGAGAGTTGTAAGAGAGAGAGAGCTTGTGTATACCAAGGTGTGACAACTTGTGAAGTAAGGATTGATCCATTCTCTTCTTCTCTACTTGAGCATTTTCTAGTATTACTTGCTTTCTTTAATTCTACCTTTACTTTACTTGCACTTTTATTCATGCTTTGCTTTTCTTTTGTAATGGCTAGTAGCTAATTCTTTCTTCTCATGGCTAGCTAACAACTTACCTTGCTAACTACTAACTCATGGGTGATTGCTATCTTTAATCTTGCAAGTTGTATGGTCTTCTCTTCTCCGATGGGTTACTTTCATGCTTGGCAAGTATCTTGTTGTAATTCTCCATATGATTCATGTGTGCCTCATTTAGAGCCTTATCTTTAGAACAAGTGCCTTGATGGAACATGGAGATGGATCACCAATATGCTATTTGTTGTACAACTTCTTTACTTCCATTAATGAATGTTGTATCTTCTTCCTTAGCATCCCTTGAGTGTAGCTCTTTTGATTCCATTATTGAAAGTCTAATTTGTAGGCCTATGACATCTATGAGGCTACAAGACAAGTCCAAGAATGATCACCCGTCATCCAAGTGGGAAAGTAATTAGACCAACACGCAAGACAATTCTTTGCCGATGAATCAACATGAGGCATGCATTCACCATCACGAAGTTTAGTAAGTTTAGCAAGGAAGTAAGGTTAGCTAGTCATGATTTTCTCCATCTTTAAAGTCTTCTTCAAAGTCTTCTTTCTTTTAGTTGTAATTCCCAAGCCAATCTTGTTTTGATTTCTTTTTATTTTCCATCATGAACAAAGCCACCATTCTTTCATTTCTTTTTCATTTGATTCTTTATTCTTTTAAGACAAAGAAGAATCTTCGTTTTCTATCTTCACAACGAACCGTAACGCTTCCATCGCAAGCTCTCCCTGAAGATCGACCCGGTATAGCCATTGCTATAACGGAGATTGGAAAGGATATATTAACCATCTTAAATACATTGTGAAGTGATCCAAGCACCGAGGTCGAGGTTGACTCTAAACTTTTCCTCTTTCATTGAATATTTGTGCAAATACTTCACACATCTCTTTCCTTAATCAAATTTTTGGCGCCGTTGCCGGGAGAGCAACGGTTTTTTTTGGTTTAAAGTGAAGAACTAAACGAATTTTCTTCTCTGTTGCAGGTTACAGGTGAAGAAACAGGAAAAATAGCATTGCAGTGACATATAAGTGGACCTGGGCCTCTGCTCTAGAAAGCAGAGACCAGGATCCCTCTGAATTGCCGCAATTCCACGGCATTTGCCGTGTATTTGCGGCAAGGAGGAGTGAACTCCTAACAAACTTTCTGCAGGGCTTCTGATTCTGCAAAACACATCTGCTGCAGTACTTAATTTCTTGTATTCTTCACCATACTCCTGCTAATAAAGTCAACAGTAAAAAATTGGTTGAAATCGTTAAAAATTGTTTAGACATTTGCATCATTAGGCACGTGTCTTTTCAATTCATTTACTTTTACTGTTGAAGAGTGCTGGAGGCAAGGTACGTTTGCATTGCATGTAGACTAGGAGTCATCTCTTGCTTGATTTTCATGCTTTGAGTGTATCCTAGTTATATATCTTATACACTTGCACAAAATCAATTTTAAGGGCATAACCCATAAATAAGATAAGGTGGGGATTTTATCACCCTTTCCTTAGCCCAAAAACCACCATCCCAGCACTCACTAACCCAAGCCTAATTTAATAAAAAAACACGTGCCGAGTCTTTCAATAAGGTGGATGAACAAGTGAGTCAATTGGTTGACATATATAGGAATGAGGAAACTCTATCTTATCAACCTTTGACCAATTCAACTATGCCACACTCTATTGATATGACCCAAGACTCCTATCATTTTGGAAATCATGATTCAATTTCAGCACGACCACCTGAACTTGTCCAAACTTCAGATCCCATTGACATTTTGGCAAGTTTTCCTTTTCCTGAAATTCAACTTGAGCATGAATATGATCCTGAACTTCCACTCGATGATTCAATTTTACTTCCTGATTCAATTATGACTCCAGTATTTTCATCTGATTTCACACCATTTCCCAAGTCAATATTGGATCCAGTGCCTATCCATTGTGAAATTGAATCACCAATATTTTATGATGATCATATTGAACTTGACCAATTCCATACTTTTGAAAGTCCCATTGATAAATTGGTAAGTTCACATTTTTGTGGAATTGAACTACATGAGGAATGTGATCTTGAACCCCAACTTAGTGATTCAATTCTCTTTCCTGATTCAATAATGACTCCGGTAACTTTACCTGACTTCAATCTTTTCCCGGAGTCGACATTGGATCCTGTCCCAATTCATAATGAAGTTGAATCACCCATCTTTGAGGATCACATTGAACTTGACCAATTATACACTTCTGAAGATACTATTGACAAATTGGCAAGTTCTCCATTCTTTGGTATTGAACTACATGAGAAATGTGACCTAGATTCTCACAATCTCTTTACTTCTGAAACTGATTGTACAATTCTGACGGAAAACATTGACCTTAGTTTTGAAGAATTGTATGGTGATGAGTTAGAATTCCTTAATATTGGAAGTAAAGAGATAACACCCATATTAGGTCACATTCCATTGTTGGACAATACATGTGGACTGGAGTTTCAATTTCTTGACTTGGAACCAATTCCTGAACTCATTCCGACTCCTGAACCTTTACTTGACTTACATCACCTTCCTGAGTCGGTATTAGTTCCTGTCTTTCCTGAGTCCAAGTCAACTGTTCTATCATTTCATACACCATTCTGGGACAAGGTAGTTGACAAATTTGACTCCGAAATTAATTATGGAAAATGAAAATTAGATGGGGTCATGTACTTAATAAAGATTCTTCATGGATTTATCTTTTAGTGGGTCATATTCATGATATTTCTGGTGGGTTCCTCAAAACCCAAAGCAAAGTTGATTGGGCCATGTTTCGTGGACCAATCAGACCACCACCGGAACCACCACCTTAAGGTAATTTTTTCCTTCCCTCTCTATTTTTTCATGCATACATATATCATGATGCATTGAGGACAATGCATGAAATAAGTGTGGGGAAGGGTTTACTAACATAGAGTTTTTAGATTTTCTTTCTTTTATACTTCTTTTAGAAATAAAAAAAATAATAAATATAAAAAAATAAAAAAATAAAAAAAAAACTTTTTGAAATAAGAGACAAAGTTTTGATCTATTTTTAAGAAAATTAAGATGTATCTTAGAAATTAAGAAAGCCTTAATTATGACATCTTAAACCTAGTTGAAATAATAGATCTTATTTGAAATTATAGGCTAAGTAAGTAAAATTGGGGAGATATTTTTATCTTGAATTTTTACCTTAGATAAGTATGCACTTCACACTTACACATTTTTGGGATGGAGACAAAGACCAAAAATGCCATAAAAATAAAAAAAAAGAAAAAAAAATGTATATATATAAATAAAACATCACCTATTAAGCTGGATAAATGTGCCTCAAGAAGCATGATTATTCACGCCTAACGGTGGTAAAGGAAATAAATAATCCCCTTTAGTTTTGTGGCCTTTTTTACTCGAGACCTTAAACCCGAGGGATGTTTTCTCATCTGGTGCCCTAAGACCGTCTGGTTTGGGAGTCATCGGTTAAAGGCTCGCTACAAGGGTAAACTAGAAAGCCTAAACTAAGGGAAGAAAAAGCAGAAAAAAATAAATAAATATATATAAATAAATAAATGGCTTGATGGTTGGAGTTGAAATCCCAGAAATCTTCACTAACACGGTGTGCATACTATCTAGGTTTTATGAAAGATAAAGTATTCAATCCAATTTTGAATTCTTACCTTAATTGAAGACAAGATCTTGCATAGAGACTAAGTTTAAGAAAGAATGATTATAGGTGGACTTATGACCTTAGATCACTTATATTTTTGCAAAAATAGTTCGAAAACATGTCTCTCTTTCAAAATGCATTTTCAAAACACTAACATTTGTCTTCTTTCTTTATGAATTTTGTGGGTGCAATCCGCTGAAAACCCTCAGGAGACAACACTCCTCCTCTAGGGTAACCTAGAGGTTTAACGGCTTGTTGCACATGCTCAGTGCAATCGTGTCACCTACGAAAGTGGTGTAATAAAATGGTAGTATAGTTTTTCTTTTTCTTTGTTTTGCTCGGGACGAGCAAAAGAATAAGTGTGGGGGTGTGATTGTGATCCAATTTTGCATATTTTACCATATCATTCCCATGCATTTTTGCAAATAAAAATATGATTTTTACTCATCTTCTCTCTATTTTTGCAGGTCCACAACTGAAATGAGAGAAAGCCCAAAAATCTCTTTAATTAGCAATAATTAAGAGATTAATTCATAAGCCCAAAAGAGATTAATTCAAAGCCCAAATTTGAGCCCAGGATCTAGAGAATTCTACGCAACAACTCAAGATTTTAGAAGGCCACGTGGATAACAACTTCGTAACGAACCTGCAACAGATTTCTGTTGCTCAACAGACTTATCCTTGCCGCAAAATCCGGGATTTTCCCGCCAATTTGCGGCAGTTGTAAGGTTGTTGGAGCTCCGGATTTTGCTCCAACAACCTGGCTCTAGATGTTTCTCTCTGAGCCTATAAATACTGGACCAAGGGCTTTGTAAAAAGACTGAACAGAAGAGGAGAGATGATAGGATAAAGCTTTGTAATTTTGTATTTTTTTCTCTAGGATTTAGTTCTTTAGATCTCCTTCTTCTTCCCTAGAAATTCTGCAAAAGAGAGTTGTAAGAGAGAGAGAGCTTGTGTATACCAAGGTGTGACAACTTGTGAAGTAAGGATTGATCCATTCTCTTCTTCTCTACTTGAGCATTTTCTAGTATTACTTGCTTTCTTTAATTCTACCTTTACTTTACTTGCACTTTTATTCATGCTTTGCTTTTCTTTTGTAATGGCTAGTAGCTAATTCTTTCTTCTCATGGCTAGCTAACAACTTACCTTGCTAACTACTAACTCATGGGTGATTGCTATCTTTAATCTTGCAAGTTGTATGGTCTTCTCTTCTCCGATGGGTTACTTTCATGCTTGGCAAGTATCTTGTTGTAATTCTCCATATGATTCATGTGTGCCTCATTTAGAGCCTTGTCTTTAGAACAAGTGCCTTGATGAAACATGGAGATGGATCACCAATATGCTATTTGTTGTACAACTTCTTTACTTCCATTAATGAATGTTGTATCTTCTTCCTTAGCATCCCTTGAGTGTAGCTCTTTTGATTCCATTATTGAAAGTCTAATTTGTAGGCCTATGACATCTATGAGGCTACAAGACAAGTCAAAGAATGATCACCCGTCATCCAAGTGGGAAAGTAATTAGACCAACACGCAAGACAAATCTTTGCCGATGAATCAACATGAGGCATGCATTCACCATCACGGAGTTTAGTAAGTTTAGCAAGGAAGTAAGGTTAGCTAGTCATGATTTTCTCCATCTTTAAAGTCTTCTTCAAAGTCTTCTTTCTTTTAGTTGTAATTCCCAAGCCAATCTTGTTTTGATTTCTTTTTATTTTCCATCATGAACAAAGCCACCAATTCTTTCATTTCTTTTTCATTTGATTCTTTATTCTTTTAAGACAAAGAAGAATCTTCGTTTTCTATCTTCACAACGAACCGTAACGCTTCCATCGCAAGCTCTCCCTGAGGATCGACCCGGTATAGCCATTGCTATAACGGAGATTGGAAAGGGTATATTAATCATATCAAATACATTTGTGGAGTAAACAAGCACTAAGGTTGATTCTAAACCTTCTCTCTTTTACATAATATTTGTGCAATCTACAACACTATTCCTTTTCCCAATCGATGAGGAACGCTGCGAACAAGCCATTTACTACTAAGTAGAACTCTAATAGAAGTCGAATCTCGATATAACCCTATCAGAAGGAATGTCTAGCCTTTGTCTTCATGATCCAGAAGACACGACATTACTTAGTTGGACAAACCATCATCTCCAGAGTCAATCCCCCACGTGTTCTCTTGAAGAAACCAGGGTTCTTAAACTCCAGACTGGCTAATTATACTATTTTGATATCTCAATATGACATGACTTTTATCCTCCAAGTCAAAGCAGTCAAATTCATACGAATTTCATGCTACATGACTTTTCTGTAAATTTTTTTGGTAGCCCATCCATTTACGAAAACTTTGAAACTATACTCAGACATTCTACCGGAGGATGAAGTTCATCCCTACACGTGATTTGCAGGAACAAGTGCTTCAGATGCACGGGTTCACTGCTCCAGAACCTATCAATCATGTATTCCCCGTGAAATCGCGTCGAGTCAAAACTCGAGAGAGCGTGCCGAAAACATAGAGTGGACACGTGGCCGTACATTAGCGGGGCGGCGTGTGTCAACTTCTGCGATAATAACAAACCAATCCCAAGCCCCCTGTGGTGCTCGTGACTTAAACCCCGCACCAATCTTTCGCTGTACATTGTATTGTGCTCATTCTCCTATCTTCTGAGTCTGCAGTGAGCCATTCAATCCAAAAGTCAAAAACCATCATCTTAACAAATTGGCTTGCACGGGGCCCACATAAGCTCCCCTTCAACTCAAATCACATGAGTGCAACAGACCTCCTTAAATACCTTACCTTAGCTTATTACTTATATTTATTAGCATCACTATTCAATCTCCCAGTTAACCCCACAACAACAAGATAGAGGAGTAAATGAGACAGCTATCACATTGGCCCGCTGCAGCTTCTGCCCATAACAAATTAAATGCTAGCTATGCACAAGGAAAAAAGAGATATATTGTAAGCTCATGATTTATCATTAAGCTCGGCTACATATATTCCTTCCACCTAATATAATTATTATTTTTTAAAGCAACAAATCTGCATGAGAACGAAATAAATTCCTTCCAGCTGGAAAAGACAGCCCTCCCTCCCCTCTTACCCCACCTCTTCATGCAAACATAGAGAGAACATTGAACAGACGCGACACCAGAGAAGTCTGAGACGCTTGTCTCCTCAAAACATGTGATATATTCTGCACAATTGCGTTTTTAATTAACTTTACTAATCTTCTTTAATGGTGACAGTGTCGGTCTCATTGTATGTGAACCCAGATGCCTTCACTAGGGATCCCATCGTTAACAACAAACATCATGTAGTAGCCGGCCGGTGCCAAGACGCCGGTGGCTGGCGCCATCACTTCGATCTCGTAGCCAGAAGAAGATGATGAAACTTTCGAGCTATTCAGAACAAGCAACCTCTGGTTCATGGAGAAGGAGTGAGTCGTAAAAGGCGGAGCTATCATTGTCACTGCAACAGTATTACTCAGCTTATCCACTGTAAATTTCAGGGTGAACTTCTTCCCATAACTCAACTCCAATGCTGGCAATGACGATGACACAATCTTCGGTCGATAGTTTGACGAACCGGGGTCTAAGTAGTCGGCGAGAAGGCCTCCAGGCTAAGATCGGTCGGATACTTGACTCCTGAGAAATTATAGTAAATGTGAGGATTGCTGCCGCCGACGAGCACTCGACCATCGCGAAGCAACACGGCGGTGGAGTGGTACAGCCTCGGGGTTTTCGACTCCCGCTGGACTTGAAACCGTGTGCCAACAGCCGCATCGGGGCTGTACAACACGGGGCTGAGAACGGGGTCCCGGCCATTTTCCCAGCCGGCGGTCCCCGTGCCAGCGCCATTGACGATGATCAGCTGTCCAGTCGGCAGCAGCACCATGTCCCCCATCACCCTCCCCATCGGCATCACCTCCATTGTCCACGAAGGTGACTTTTCCGTGATCTTGATCCTCCCGCACGAAGCCAGCGCTCCGAAATAAGTGTTAGTCATCTGTGCATAATTGTACGATCCTTTCGGCGCTCCGCCGCAGACCATCACCTCAGCTTCCAGCGCCTCAGCCTTCAAATTGATCGGGAGGAGAACCGACGACCCGGAACTGGGGTAGTTCCGAGGGTCGCCGTCCGGCATCACCGGGTAGTTTCTCACCACGACATTCTTCATGTAATCGAAGAGAATGGCGCGATTGTTAGAGAATATGAAGAGATTGCCGTCGACATTGAGATGAACAAAAGGATACAGATTGTTCTCCTCAGGATCATGCGTCTGTCGAAGGAGAGGCAGAGCAATCGTTCCTGCAGAGTTGGACGCATCATTTTTGGGATAGAATTCGTAGTTGAACTGTCTCCGTCCACCAACGATGATGGCTCGGCCATCGGGGAGGATTTGGTTGGTGGCGTACCATCGTCGAACATTCAGGGCCAAGCTGTTCTCCTCCCAGTCGCAGCTGTCGTCGTTGCACGGGGTGAACTTGCGGACGGCACGGTCGCCGTCGTTGAACCCGCCGGTCTGGATAAGGACGCCGTCGGGCGAGACGGTGCCCGAGGAGCACCACGTGTCGGTGAGGATCATGAGAGGTCGGAACGTGTTGGTGGCGACATTGTACTCGATGGAGTGGGCAGTGCAGTCAGTTTTAAGGGCCCGCTCGTTCGGGTCGTTCCGGCACTTGCCGCCGGGGAGAGAGATGTTGGATTGGCCGAAATCGGTGCGGTCGAAGATGACGACGCGATCGTTGTGGAGGAGCTGCATGTGCATTGCCGAGACGCCGGTGTGTGCTTGCAGGAGGTTGAAGGTGCCGCCGGCGGCTGCAGAGGAATGAGAGATCAGCAACAGAGCAGCAAGGAGAAAGGGGAGAGGTGGGATTTTCTTCATTTTTTTCACACACAGAGAGACTCCAGTTGCTGTCCAATTTATATACTGGAAAGGGTTTCAGAGAAATGCATGGAGGTTGGTGGGTTTGGGGCGGCTGTTGACGTCTCGTTTCGAGTTTGGCCTCTGATAATTAACGAAATGGTTACGTGACACAAATATGCGTGAAGGGGGATTCATGTTGTAATAAAATGAGTTGGTTGGAGAGAAATGAATGTGGTCCGATAGTCAATAAATAATAAAGGCTAATTAATCTGTGAACTGCTTTAATTTTTTTTTTCCTCCATAATTTTACGTACTGTTCCTCCATAATTGATTTGAAAGTTAGAAGAGCAAACTAAAAATGATCAATTCGAGAAAATCAAAGAGGCTGCTGCCGGTGACACGCCCACGCACAGAGTTTCGAATCATAACAGCGCATGCCCCACTGCAAACTTATTCCAACTGAAAAAGGGTTGGCCGAAAGATGATGCGAGCTAAAAAAATTCCTACAGCAACTTGGACTCCATAATGATCTGTCAATTATACATCCAATAGGTGATGTATCAGGCTCTTCTTGGACTGTCCCCTTTGGTTCACATGCCTGTTAAAAGCATGGACCAGAGATTGTAGCTACTGTTTATAGCTAAAGCTAAAGTCCAACCACATGTTCTCATTCAGAGTTAAAAAACTTCATCAGGACAACAGGTGGGTTCAGTGGATTGCTTGTGGGTCCCGAAAGCTAATTCCTGTTTGAGTCTTTTCTTCTTATGTTTCCATCTTAGACTTTAACCACTGAGACTGGAGCTCTCGTTTTCTGCCACCGATGGCAAAGATTCCTTTGAAAGATAATACAAGTCTACACGAGCTCTTGTATGTGTTGTCTTACAATTGGAAAGATTTTGACTAGATAAAAAGATAGCAGGCTATAATTTATTGGTTTGGGGTTTTTGGTTTTGGGGTGGGGTCTGTTTCTGGGTGTGTGTGTGTGTGTGTCAGGGAAGATGAAAGAGAACAAAAACCTAACAATGAGAGCTCCATGCAATGTTGCATGGATATGGATGTGTTTCAAATACAATATGATCCGAATTCGTGGATACAAAAAAATTGAAAAAATCATTGATACGATATGTTGTGAATACACAATTAAGTAATATTATATATATATATATATATATATATATATATATATATATATATATATATATATATATATATATATATATATATATATATATATATATATAGTGAGTTGATCCCCTAAGAACGGTTCTCACGAATTCATGTGAGAACTTTCACGTGAGCCGTCGGATCTGATAGAGATCTAGTTTTATTTAATTTGATCTATCAGATCCGACGACCCACGTGAAAGTTCTCACAGAAATCCGTGAGAACCGTTCTTAGGGGATCAGCATATATATATATATATAATATATATATATATATATATATATATATATATATATATATATATATATATATATGATACTTTATGATTCAATCATAGAGAAAAAAGTGTTGTAATAATTCTAGAATAAGTTAAAGAGGGAAGTTGTATAAAATTAATGGGTTGTGGGGTTAATATCATTTACATTGATTTATTTCACATTTATCAATTTTATTAGGTTCAATCGATTGTAATTGAATTTGTGAATCCTTGTGTAGTGGTCAAAAATTGACCCTCAACAAGATGTTGACACGTGTCCAAACAATCAAGTCTCCTTTTTGAAATTTTCACAACAATCAACTGCCTCCGTCACATCGGACCGTCCTGAGAGCATTCACAGTTCCCAGAATCACTCTAACACGAACTCAAGTTAACCTTCAAATCTCCGCCACCCAGAGCTATGTCGGAGTGAACCTCTGTTCTGCACCAGTAGTCCGACATCCTCGACTTCACCCGGAGGGCCTCAGTAACAACAGCTGAGATCTCAGATTGCAATCACGCCACCTCTTTTCTCCCACATTGAAGACGTGTAACGTTCATGCACTCAAGGTGGACAGTTACGAAATTTCTGGCAAGCAATCTCAAACATTATGCCAACAATCACGACTGTTACAACAAATTCACAAATGAAGACTATGCAGCCACGCAAATCTACGAACACCCTATCCGCCTCAGGGCCTACAGTTCAGTATAAATAGACTTTCTTCTCCAGGAGGAAGTGTAGGATCTATAATTAAAGCAACACAACATTAGAGGGGGGGTGAATAGTGTTTAAAAACTGTAAATCAAATTACTTGTAGGAAATAAAATAAACACAAGATAAACTCAGAAAATTCAAACGCAAAGACAAGAGAGTTATCCTGGTTCGGTCCTTGTGACCTACATCCAGTCCCCAAGCAAACCGCTTGAGATTTTCCTTTCCTGATTTGTGTACAACCACAACCAATGCCTTGTACACCACTTGACAAACGCCCTTTGCCAAATGTGCACAACTCCTCTTTACACCAAGAGAACAAACGTCTTGTATAACTTTCTTCTACTCCAAGAAGACGCCCTTGTACAATGATCTTCTTTGAATGATTACAATGATCCTATAAGCCTTGAAATTGAATGTGCTTGTGGACAAGGTTTCTTATAGGAGGGATTTCAGAAATCTTCACAATGGACTTTGGAATTTGGTGAAGAAAACTGAAAGAGAACAAGTTTTCAGAAAACAGAATTTTTTTGGACAGGGTTTAAGGCTGAAAACTTTGGATTTGAATTAGTGATTTGACCCTAGGACAATACCCCTATTTATAGGTGAAATCCATAGTAAGTTAGGGTAGTTATCAGGCCAAATTTAAATTTTAAAACGTTGAAAAACGCACCAGAATTCACCAACTGCACAGCAGTTACCAACTGCTATTAGTCGACTTGAACAGGAGATTAGTCGACTAGCAGAACAAAATTTTCACTGATTAGTCGACTACAACAAGGGGTTAGTCGACTATGTTTTGACTGATACAGACATTTGGTTTCTGGAAAACTGAATGTAGTCGACTATATAGGACTGTTAGTCGACTAGGTAATGTGTTAGTCGACTATAGATATAGGGTAAGTCGACTAAGTTTCATTTCAGACAGAAACAGAGAGTTGGAAAATTTTTGTATAGGTTATTAGTCGACTTGGGAAATTGTATAGTCGACTAGGGTATCTGTTAGTCAACAACATATGGAAGTCAAGTCGACTAACTATCATGACAGAGACCAAACAGAGAGTTGGGTTATTGTTTTGGAGTGGTCTAGTCGACTAGGGGTTTTTGGAAAGTCGACTATAGTATGGGTAGTCGACTTAAATAAGGAGGTCAAGTCGACTTGGAAGGGAATTTTGTGTAAGTATTCAAGGCTTTTCACAATATTCTAAATTTACACAAAATATCCAATAATTCCCATAAGCTTCAACTGGCTTCAAGTGAGGTTGAGTAATCATAAATGCTTGTCCATCATCACTTGTCCATCATCAAAATTGTTCAACTTTGTAGGCTTCAACATTCTCAATTTGGTAGGCTTCAACATTCTCTCCCTTTTTGATGATGACAACTTGTGTTTACGATAACTCCCCCTGCAGCAAAACTCCCCCTGCAGTAAATAGGTTATACCAAAAGATATATATAATCAAGTTTGCTCCTGCAGAAAGTGTTAAGTGTCTCCTTCCCTGCATTGTCATATGTCAGTATCCATATATATTTGATAACACATATGTCATATGTCCTTATCACAAAATTTCAGATTTTTACATAACAGATTTATGTATATGAAACAGAACACATGAATCAGAATACACATGCAGAACAGATTTTCAACAGATTTATAATATAACACAAACATAACACATAACACAAAAGTTCTCCCCCTTTGTCATTAACAAAAAGCAGAAAACATACATAAATAGACACTGTTTTCATATGAAAATACATATTAAAAAGAGTCTGAAAACAGAAAAATACATAAAAAGGTAAAAACTGCAAAAACAAAAAACACGAAGAAATGCCAACGCCATAATCTTCAAAGGTCGGATCCGGGAGGAGGAGGTGGCGGAAAATGTGTCTTGAGGAGGTTCAGAATCTCTATTTGAGTTGATGCAAATGAATCCATCTGAAGTTGCATATGCTCAAACCGAGTCATCATTAAAGACTAATTTTGAAGCACTTGATTCTGAGTGTCTTGAAGAACTTGTTGTTGGGCATGAAGAGAGGCAATCTCAACAGACAGTGAATTGTAGAATGCATCAGTGTAAGAAGAAGGTGGTTGGTTTGGAGGTGGTTCAGTGAAAGGAGGTTGGGTAGAGGAAGATGGAGGTTGTGTGAAACTTTGTAGAGGTGAAGATGGTTGTTGTGGAGGAGGAGGAGGAATATCAGTAAATTTCATACGGTGAATAGCAGCACGATCAAACAGTTCGAATACCTTAATGACACTAGTTTCAGAATCAAGATCAACGCGAAATTTCCGAAATACATGTGTCAAAAAAGCTCCATAAGGAAGGATGCACATTTGATTTACTATCGTATAGTGATGCTGATTTTGCTGGATGTAAATCTGATCGGAAGAGTACTAGTGGTACTTGTCACTTTTTGGGACATTCACTAGTATCATGGTCAGTAAAAAGCAAAATTCTGTATCATTATCCACAACCGAGGCAGAATATATTGCTGCTAGTGTTGCATGTGCACAAATTATATGGATGAAACAAACCTTACTTGATTATGGCATGACTATCACAAACTCACCTATTATGTGTGATAATACCAGTGCTATTAATTTATCTAAAAATCCTGTTCATCATTCACGTAACAAATATATTGATATTAGACATCATTTTTTACGTGATCATGCTTTAAAAGGTGATATTTCTTTAACTTTTATATCAACTGATAATCAAATTGCCTTCATATCACTCATTGAACCGAAGAATATCAAAGAAGCATGTGCGGATGATTTTTGGACAATTGCCATGCAAGAAGAGTTGAACCAATTTGTCAGAAATGATGTTTGGGATCTTGTACCACGTCCTACTGATCATCCAGTCATCGGAACCAGATGGGTTTTTAAGAACAAACTCGATGAATCAGGTGAAGTCATTAAGAACAAAGCAAGATTAGTAGCACAAGGATACAATCAAGAAGAAGGTATTGATTTTGATGAAACTTATGCACCAGTAGCTAGGCTTGAATCTATTCGTATTTTACTTGCTTTTTCTTGCTATATGAATTTCAAACTTTATCAAATGGATGTTAAAAGTGTCTTTTTAAATGGAATTATTAAGGAAACTGTTTATGTTGAACAACCTCTAGGTTTTGAACATGAAAAATTTTCAAACCATGTTTTTAAACTTAAGAAAGTTTTATATGGTTTAAAATAAGCACCCCGTGCTTGGTATGATAGATTAAAAAGTTTTCTTTTAAATTCTGATTTTAAGATGGGAAGAGCAGATACAACTCTTTTTATTAAACATGTTAATAAAGATATCTTAATCATTCAGATATATGTTGATGATATTTTATTTGGTTCTACTAACGATAATCTTTGTCAAGAATTTTCTAAGACCATGCAGAGTGAATTTGAGATGAGCCACATGGGCGAACTTACTTACTTTCTCGGGCTGCAAATAAAGCAAATGAAGGATGGAATCTTCATTTCCCAGTGCAAGTATGCAAAGGAACTGCTAAAAAGATTTGGCATGAAAAATTCTGGTCATAAGAATACTCCCATGAGTACGACGACATTTTTAGACAAAGATGAAAATGGTAAGAATGTTGATCAGAAACTCTATAGAGGTATGATTGGTTCTTTACTATA
>JAVJIF010005613.1:0-48987 GCA_038442645.1 Agave tequilana
AATTCACATTGACTTTCATTAAAGTGCTAGCAGCCTTGCATCCCAAGAGTCCTACTTTCTCAAGAAGATCAAGAGCGTACTTTCGCTGGGAAAGAAGTACACTGGGTTTTGATGTGCAACTTCAATTTCTAGAAAGAATTTTGGATATCCCATGTCCTTAGTCACAAAATGACGCTTAAGATACTTCTTAGTCTCCAATAGCCCATCTGAATCACTACCAGTCAACAAAATATCATCAACATAAACAGTTAGAACTATGATACCAGACTTTGTGTGCCGAACGAAGACAGAGCAGAATGATACGGGTGAAAGTCAATACTAGAAATGATACAGCTGAACTTCTCAAACCACACCCTTGAACTCTGCTTGAGTTCATATATGGCCTTTTTGAGACGACATACTTTTGTCTCTCTCTGAGCAACATAGCCTGGAGGTTGCTCCATATAAACTTCCTTCTGAGAATTCTCATATAAGAAAGCGTTCTTCACGTCTAGTTGGATCAATGACCATACCAAGTTTACACAGCAATGGAGAATAGAATTTGAATAGAATTCATCCTGACAATTGGCGAGAATGTCTCAAAATAGTTGATGCCATATGTCTGAGTATAACTTTTGGCCACTTGCTTGTCCTTATATCTATTCACAGATCCATCTGGGCAGTATTTTAAAGTAAAGACCCAGCGACAGCCAACAACATCTATTGGTGCCGAAAATAACTCCCAATTTTTCTCTAGAAGTAAGAGCTTTTATCTCCTCATTCATAGCCTGCTTCTAAGCAGGTACCATTAAAGTCTCTGTATAAGACCTGGGTATAGACTCAAAAAATAAAGATAGAGCAAACTGACGAAAAGTGGGGTTAATATGATCATAAGAAACGAAATTCAAAATAGGATGATCAATGCAAGACCGTTTACCTTTTCAAATGGTAATGGGAATATCAAGATCAGAGAAAGATGCTGATGGTGGAGGAGGATCGTCTATTGGAGAGGGTTTAGCCGGAACTGGTTCGGAGTAGAAACTTTTGGGCAATAAGTGTAGACGTATCTGAAATTCCGAACTGGTTTTAATGCAGGTGGATTCGGAGTTTCTACTGACGACACTGGCGAAGAAATAGTAGAAACGGTGTAGACATCGACATAAACAGTAAAGAAGGAACATTCTCCGATATAGTGACAAAACCTGTGGAGAGAAATATGAAATAGATACAAAGAATGTAACATCAGCAGACACCAAATACTTTCTGGTGGAGAGATTATAACATAGGTATCCTTTTTGTATTCTAGAATATTCAACAAAGACACACTTTATAAATTTAGGAGATAACTTATCTAACCCAAGAGACAAGTCCTGAACGAAACAAATGCAGCCAAAACATGAGGAGTCATGAAGAATGGTGTTTTGATAGGAAAAAGACAAGAAAATGAAGATATTTTATCGAGAACAAAAGAGGGCATCATATTAATCAAATGACAAGCACATAACACAACATCAAATCATAAATATTTCAGAATACTCAGATGAATCATCATGGCTCTAGCGACATCCAGAATATGTCTATATTTGCGTTCAGCAACTCTATTTTATTGGGATGTATGAGAACAAGAGGTCTGATGAATAATCCCATTATTGAAATAAAAAATAGATACAGCTTTTTTTAACATACTCGAAGGTGTTGTCAGTATGAAGCACACAAATCAAAGTAGAAAAATAAATTTTTATTTCATTAAAGAAAAGTTCAATAACGCTGAAAACTTCTGACCTCTCTTTTAGGATATACAACCAAGTTATGCGAGAGAAGTCATCAACAAAAAAAAAAAAAATGCCTAAAACCCTTAATAGAGGGTACACGACTAGTACCCCAGATATCAGAATGGACCAACTCAATAGCAGAAGTATTACGATTATTGACTTGACTCTGAAAAGTAGCACGATGATGCTTACCTAACTCACAACCTAAAGAAGAAATAGAGGACTCAATAGGAATAACAGACTAAAGTTTCTCTACAGAAGAATGACCCAAATGTCGGTGCTAAAGTTTAACTGAATTAGTCTGATTTGCAACCAAACCAGTAGGGGTCACTCGATCGTGCAAATAGTATATGCCTCCTCGCTCATGCCCCGAACCAATCCTCTTCCCAGTTAACAAGTCCTGAAACACACAATGAGAAGGAAAAAAGATTATTTTGTAATTATTATGTTTAGTAAACTGATTGATAGACAAGAGACTAACAGTAAATCGTGAAATATATATAGGACATCAGTAATGGTCAAGATGTAGTAGCCTGAACTACCCCAATGCCTAATATAAGTCACTGGGTGCCATCAGTAATTTTAACATAGAGGTGAACACTTGACAGATTTAATGAAATAAACTTTTGTTTAATACCTGTCATATGAGATGAGGCTCCTGAGTCTAATATCCAGAGCTTTTAAGCAGAAGCAGTATAGGCGTGCATATCTAAAGTAGATGTATCAGTCGCTGAAAAATTATCTGATAGAACTCTAGCTGTCGGAGTCTATCATACTCCTCCTGCGACAGTACAACTATGGAAGAACCCATATGAGCAGATGAGACCTAAGGAGTACCACACGGGGCAGGAGGATCAGACTCAGATAGCTGGGCCCACTGAACTACTTAAGTCGACCAAATTTCTCCCAGCACTTTTTAGAGATGTTTATTACGTCCACAATGCCTACATTGCTGGGAATTTTTCTCAGAGGCACTCTGTCTGCCTCCATAAGATCCGCATCCACGTCCAACGGATCCACGTCTTCATCCTCCAAAATCGCAGCCACAAGCTCTGTCACGCCCAGAAATCATGGCAAATTGCTCAATAGATTGGGCAGATAAATATCGAATCTAGTAGAAACCCGCATAACTCTCGAGAAGTTGGCAGTCAATGTGGGAATACTATCTCCTCCCAGTATCTGACCCCGCATTTGGGACGTAGCGTAGGACTCAAGTCAGATAGAAACTTTGATACCGCTAGATCCTGACGATATCTCCTCAGTGTCGCTACGTCAGTAACAGGAGGCTGATGCATATCTAACTCATCAATCAGATCTTCGAGTTCTCCATAAAACTCAGGCACAAATCTATCTCCATGTTTGAGCTCAAACAGGCGCCCATAGATCTCAAACACCCTCGATGTGTTCTTCTCATTGTCATACATCACTTTTAGTGTATCACACATCTCCTTAGCAGTAGTCAAGAACATAACATATTCACTAATCTTCTCCTCCATATTGTTGAGAAGCCATGTCATCACAGAATAATCTTTAGTAAGCAGGTTACATAAGTAGGATCTGTAGTAGCAAATAGAATTTGAAGGAGGTGAGCCAATTGAACTAAACGTCAATGAATATACGGAACGCCTGTGCGTATAACAAGTAGTTGCATTCAACTTCACCGAAGTCCCCAACATTATCATGAGTACAGAAGTCTCAAACTATCAGAGATGAGATCATAGTGGAGGAGGAACTTGTAGTCTTAGACATGTCACATAGTAATCTATAAGATAGATCACCAGATATTTGCCAGTAAGAGAAACAAGTAACTTAGTTACTAGATAGTAGCATAGACAGCCAGATTAGTATCAAAAGAAATAATATTTCAGTCTAAAATAACTAGATTAGATGTAAAAAATCTGACTTTTAAGTAGACAACAAATCAGATCTCACCAGAGATGTCTTGTAGAGCATCAAAAAAATTCAAATCAGATTTTAAAATCTGATTTTTGAGTAGTTGCGGCACTTTTTGGAGAAGAGAGAGGTGGCGAACTCTTGTGGCTCACTCGAATTCTCTCTCTTGTCGATACTAATGGTTGTATCCAAAAAGTAGGCCTCTTTCCTTGGTCGAATGACATTGTAAGCCTACACTATGCCGATGATATCCTTTTTCTTGTGCTGGGAGATTCTAAATCTCTCAATTACCTCAAGTTAATTCTTTATGAATTTGAGATGATGACCGGTCTTAAAATTAATTTTCACAAATCATTTGTCTACAACTTGAGTAGGTGTTAAAAAGTGGGCGCGAGAGCCACCACCATTCTCAATTGTAATCTTGGTTCCTTCCTGTTTGCATATCTTGGGCTATCGATCAAAGCGACCGCACTCTCTAAGAAAGATTGGCAACCACTTATTGAGAGAGTTGATAAAAGACTAACCACTTGGAAGGAAAATGCACTCTCTAAAGAAGGTAGGCTTATCTTTGTGAATTATGCCTTGTCATCCATGCTGCTATACTTCATGTCCTTTTTCTTCCTTCCAGATTGGGTGATTCGTGCTATTGATCAAATCCGCTGTGCCTTCTTTTGGAAGGGCACTAGAAAAGTACATAGGGAGCTTTGCTTGATAAATTGGAAACTTATTTGCTCTACAAAAGTCAAGATGGATTGGGTGTTTGTAATCTTCATGCTTTCAATCTTGCAAGTGGTGGTGGAGATTCTTCCATGACTCATTGTGCTCCGTGGGTGGGCCTCGTTGTTCATAACTACTATAGAAGAAGAAGGCCACACGACATGCACAATTCTCTAGTCATGTGTCTCCTTTTTGGAGAGGAATCCTTAAAGCCTCCATGACCTTTGACTGGAATCGAGATTGTAGTTGGAGATGGATGCACTACTAGACTTTGGCTCTATTATTGAGTAGGTAATGATACTCTTGCCTCCTTATACCCAAATTTGTTTACCCTCGCAAGAGATCCCTCCACTACAGCAACACTCAATGTTGCCTTTATGATGGAAACATGATTTGGGCTCCCCACTTTAGAAGATGGCCTCTCCAATGTTTGAGAGCTAATCTATTCTTCGAACTAAAATATCTCCTTGCTCTCCTCCAAACAAAGTATCTATCCAATTCTATGGAAGTGCGGCAATGGAAGTTAAAACAAAGTGGACTTTTCACCGTCAACTCCCTTTATTAGAAGCTTAGTGGGTATCAAGAAAGGAGCAATGGTGGATTTGGACTACACAAGACCTCAAAACCATGGTGCACATGTGCTCTCTTTTCATAAACGTCCCTTTACGGCGGATAACCTTGCAAAAAGAGGTATTTTTATCTCAACAACGTGCTCGCTTTGTGGGGGAAACCTGGAGATCGCCGCCCATATTTTTCTTCATTGCCCCTTCACATTAGCTCTTTGGACGCCGGAAAGAAGCCGTCTTGCTACATCTTCTTGGCCTCTTTCCATTGCTCATCTTTAAGGAGATTAGAGAACTGCTACTATCCCACAAAAAGAGGTCAAACGTTGGGATTGTGTCATCAACGCAATCATCTGGGTAGTTTGACAAGAGCGGAATTGACGGGTTTTCAAAGCAAAGTCTTCTCCTACCAACGAGCTTAGCGGACGGATCACGTCTTTGGTGAATCTTTGACTTACCCACTTTCCTATTCACAATTGTCGAAAGTCGTTGTAATGTGATGTAATTGGCTTCTTCAGGTTGCATGTTGTAATTTTTATCCCCCATCCAACTCTCCCTCTCCCTTCTGTATCTTGTCATTCATTATTATTTTAATAATATGGCGCCAAGGCCCCACCCTTCCCTCAAAAAAAATACGCAAGCACATAGAGTTGTAAGGGCCACATAATTCTTGTAAGTTGCTTATTGTTAAAGTTACTTATGTTGGGAATATGAAGAATATATATGTGAATCTTTGAATTGAATTACGGCGAGATCCGTTGATCGAATCAATTGGATGATGGTTGGAGTGTGTTCTCCTTCCATTGGGGATGAACGTGATATATTCACATGTTCAATTCCGACTTCGAATGAATGAGATATTCAAGTCTAAAGTTTGCCTAATTCAAATTCAAAATGGGACTAAAGGTAGCTAAAAGCATTTAGTCCCACATTAGCCATGGGATGAAAGTTTGAAGTGTTTAAATAGAGAAAAATGGGAATAAAGGGTGTGCCCTTTGGGTACTTGGAGTTTTCCCGCGCGATTGAGAGGAAACCATGCCCGCACATGCGCGCGCGCCGCCGCCAGCGGCAGCAGCCGGCCGGCGCCGGTGCCGGGCTAGGGCTCGGGTCGGGTCCGGGTCTGGATCTGGGTTCGGGTTCCCTACCAGGTCCGGTTCTTTTTGACCCGGGTCTCACGGGTATGGGTTACGCGGAGCATACCCGCTCCGCCATCCGGATCCGAACCGCCTTGCGCAACGGCTGTCAGCCAACCGCTACGGGCGGTTGCTGCGATTGAAACGAACAGTTGCAACTGTTCGGATTCGGACCAAAATACCCCTCCCGGAGCGCTATAAATAGCGCTCCACTTCTCTCAAACAAAACACACAGAACACAAACTCTCTCTCTGCGTTCAGAAGTGAGATCCTCTCTCTCTCTGTCTTCTTGAAGTAACTTCCAAAGGGAAGTGAAAAATCAGTAACTCGATTTCTGAAGCGACTTTCAAGAGATTCTGCAAAATTCGTTCTGAAAGAGGGCTCAGAAAATTCAACAGATTCTTTAGTAGAATTGTTGTCTGAATCTGAGACTTCCGAAGAAGAATATTCTTCTACCTTCCTCTTTCCTCTACAGTGGGTGCTCCTCCAAAGTAAAGACAAATATTCTCCCAAAATTTATCTTAGTCCCGTTGCTTCAATAATCCTGTGAAGGTACTGGTTAACTACGCTTCGATTGTACGGTGATTTGGTAGTGCTATCCAAATACCGTGAAGGAGTGTTGTATCTTGGGAGACTAGCGTCCAGTAACCCGTTAGCACCAGTGCAGGGGACGTAATTGTCTTAAGGAGATTCGCTTTAAGCGTACCTCACTCCAAGTACTGTATAAGTAAATTAATTTCTTTATACAGAGGTTATACTGATATTCAGTATATTGAGACTGACTTATACCAGTCTAATTGGTGTTTAACCAAGGAAGGTAATTGAAAGGTGATTTTTTAATTAAGGAACGTTCTATTGAACGGAAAACCTCCCACCTGATATTAATCGACCTGGCCAATAGATCGGTGATATTTCAGTGATATTGATTTGTTGTCAGATTGATCCTAGAAACCAACAACTTATTCTTAAAGCTTGGTACTTGTTTAGTTGTTAACTTCACCTGTTCAAGTTCTTATTGCTTTTATTGTGTTATGATGATACCGTTAACTTGTTAAGAATTTAAAAATGTCTATTGCTTCTTCTTAATTTATTGGTTATGTTGTTTGTTGCCTGTTAGCTACTTGTTCCTTCACTCACTCAGTGACATTAGACAGAAGCTATTTAAGTTTTAGAATTTCATAAACTTTATCATATATTTTCCAAGCTTTCTGTTCTCTAATGAAAACTTCAGGATTTAAAGGATGAGGAAAAAAAATTCCACTTTGAGCGCTGTTTTAAATATCCCCGACGTGTCAGCCCACATGTCCTTTTGAGCCTTTAACGTCATGACATGAAGATAGATACACCTTTTATCTTTTTTCGGTGAGTGTCCCCGACATGTCGGGTTTGATCTCACATTGCCCGACACATCCTCGACATCATATTTTACAAATTAATTAAAAGTTTGTGATGTTTTATTATTTGTTTATTTATTCTTTATATTTATTACTTATAATGCAATATTTTGGGATCCTCATTATATTGTTTGTTTAGATGCATGAACTGACTACGATCTTTTAACACATTTATATCTAGGTTTATAATTTTATTAAGTTGGTAACAATTAGGATAATATTTACATTAAATATGTTAATATATATATATATATATATATATATACATACACATATGATAAGATATATATATATATATCTTTCACCCATTATGGTGCTCTCTATTTACTTAATGTTCTGATATTTTGCCTGATATACACTATCCAACATGTGATCCTCTTGGTTGCAATGTACCCAATATTTGCCATTTAGAATCTTGCTTTTACATGATTTATGTATGTACCGTCTTGTTAGACTATAGTATTTATAAATATAGGACAAAATATATGATATATTTACCATACACTATGACACCCGACATTTACTAGCCCGATATGTTCGCAACATCTGCATCTCACATGGGAATTCATTGTCCACCATGGCCCCGACATCTGACATTTAGAACACTACATGTGAGGCACATAATTCGATTATGTGATGCAATCTGCTCGTGGCTATTCGACATTGGAATGGATGCATGATGCATACACCTAAAATAACCTTGTACGTATCTTGGCGTGCATGATCAAATTTCATGGTTAATAGTTTGTGCACATTCCCCAGATCAGAATTGTATTCACAGGGTCCATCCATTTATCATTTTCTACATTTGACTAGGAACAAACCAGAAGGATAAAAGAGAAATGGACTGCATCCAAAGGTGTAACTTTGATATATCCTCCCCCAGTTAGCAACATTATACAATAAAAAATAATGGAAACAGTTTGTCCTTAATATGAAAGCAATTCTTGAATCACATTAGGAGGAACATAATAAATCATGAAATATGAAATAATTTGCATAGAACAGGCTAATAAGATCCGGTTGGAGTACATTAGCCTTCATTTTCACCTATGGTTCTCATGTGTATTCATACTAAATAAAACTTTATGATATTAATATCACTATAGATGTCTAGAGGGTTGTAATAAGGAGAACAAATTTGTTGACAAACAACCTATGAAGCATGGACACGGATACGGGATAAGGGTACGTCACGATACGAACACGGGGATACAACTAACTATTAAAAACTCTGACACGGGTACAACAAGGATGCAATAAATATTATGTGTGTGTGTGTGTGTGTTGTCCATATAAAGTAATAAATATGAAATGCACCAGGCACAAATATACATATGAGATAAAAATATGCTATCTTATATTTTATCTTATATGTATAAATGTTTAATAATTAAATCATACTTCTATGTGTACCCTAAGGTTCATTATATGTGGCATGAATTTTTAAGGATACAAAAATTAAAAGAAACAAAATATCTTTTATGTTCTAGAATATTTTCAAGTCATATTGAGAATATTAAGATTATAAAATTAGAGAGTTGATAAATCCACTTTCTATACTCTTATTTATAGGCAAATACAAATGTAACATCTAATAGAAATAGGAATCCTAATGACATGTAGTAATATGACTCCTAATTAAGTAATGACTGTTAAATATATAATGACTCATAATTATAACTCCCCCTCAAGCTAGAGCATATACATCGTACATGCCCAGCTTGTCACAAAAAAAATCAATTTGAGTCTTCCTAAGAAGCTTCATGAGTATATCTACTAATTGATGAGCTGATGACACATGCCGAGTGGATAATTTTATCCTCTGTCACTTTCTGACATACTAGATGGCAATCTATCTCTATATGTTTTGTGCGCTTATGAAATAGAGAATTTTTAGTAATATGAATAACAACTTAATTATCATAATACATCCTCATAAGAGATTCTAAAGTGAAATCAAGTTCAAATAGATCTTTTTCCCAAACCAAATTACATGTCAAATATGTCATCGCATGATATTCTGACTCAACACTAAACCGTGATACCATATTTTGCTTCTTCTCAAAGACACAAGATTTCCCTAACAAATCACAATAGCGTGTGGTTGATCGCCTATCAATAGGTGAGCTTGCCCAGTCTGCATATGAAAAACCTTCCACTCGAGTATGGCCACAATCTGAATACAATAATCCTTTTCGTGGAGCTTTTTTTAAATATCTGATGAATTAATACTTTTGTATTTCAATGACTTGTCTTCGATGCTGAAATACTGACTTACCACACTAATTACAATTGCGATATTAGATCTAGTTATCATTAAATAATTCAACTTTCTAACCAATCTTCAATATCTACCAGAATTATCCAGGTCTTCCCCTAATCTGGTAACAGCTTGATATTAGTCACCATCGATGTATCCGTAGCTCTACACTCTAGCAAAGCTAACCTCAGACAATATATCAAGCACATATTTCCTTTTAGACACAAAGATTCCTCTCTTTGATCTTGCCACTTCAATAACCAAAAAATATAGCATAAGTCTAAGGTCCTTTGCCTGGAATGTAGTGATATATATTGTTTTATATTTGTAATTACTTGTGCATCATTGCTCGTGATCACAATGAATCTGCATATACCACATAAGTATTCTTTTTCCCTGAAGCTGACGAAAAAAGAGTGATCCTTTTGAGAACGAGAAAGATAAACTCCTGAACAACTAATGGAAACCATCCAAACCAAGCTTTTGGTAATTGTTTCAACCCATACAAGAGCTTCAATTTACACACGTTCTCAGACTCCCTCTGAGCAACAAACCCACGAGGTTCCTCCATATACCTTCATCAAAAATGCATGAAGGCATTCTTGATATCTAGCTGACACAGAGATCAGTGATGAGTTGTAGCCAGTGAGATAAGTATTTAAATAGAAGCTATCTTGGATATAGGTAGAAACATGTCTTTACTGTCAACACCATAAACTTGAGTATCCCTTGGCTAGTTGTCATGCTTTCAAGCGAGTTAAGGACCCATCTGGATTCAACTTTATCTTATACACCCATAGACAACCAAATGCTTGGTTCTCTAAAGGAAGAGAAATAAGATCCCAAATCTCATTTTGTTTTAAAGCCATCATTTTTTTCCTACATGGCATCTCTCATCTTAAGATAAAAATGGCTTCTAACACAGACTTGAGAAGTGAGTTTGATCCAAAGAAATAAAAGCATTATATGGAGATGATAAATGAGAATAAGAGATAAATTAGAGAAAAGATGGGAAGTAAAAGTATTTATCTTTTCGAAGAGCAATAGGAAGGTCAATACTAAAAATATCAGAACTAGAATCAATAACATCACGGGAGGGTAAAGCATTCTCATCAAATTGTGAAGTAGAAACTGAAAGAGCAGATAATGGTGGCACAGTATAGGCATGTCTTGTATGTATTATGGTTTGTTCTCCATATTTAGGAGGCAAGATGTCTTGATTTGTAATGTCTAATAATACAGTATTATCAATTTAACATTCTTAAACTAAAAATACAAAAATACTTCATCAAACTCAAAGGAATGAGACTTAGTGTCATAATATGACTTAGACTCAGAATGTGACATCAACAGAGATTATAAAACGGCTCAGTTCAGAACGCTTATATCCCTCCGACTACGTGAATATCCAATAAACACACTTTTAAGGGCACACGGATCTAACTTGGTTTTATAGGGATCAAGATTATGTACAAAACATATATATCCAAACACTTTGAGGGGGTAAAGAAAACAAATTAGCATGTGAATATAGAATTGAGTATGAAATCTAACCGTATAGAATACATGAGGGCATGCAATTAATCAAGTAACATGCAATAAAAATGACATCCCCAAAACTGTTTAGGAACACGCGCGTGAATTAACAATGTGCGTGCAACGTCAAGCAAATGTTGGTGGTTTTTATGTTCAACAACACCATTTTATTGAGGAGTAAAAGAACAAGAGGACTAATGCACAATACCATGTAAAGACATGAAGTTTGAAATGTATGAAAAAAATCTTTAGCACTATCAATTCTCAGTATTTTTATAGCAGTATTAAATTGATTCTTTACTTCAGAATAAAAGTTTTGACAGATAAAAAACACTTCAAAATGATTTTTCAATAAATACATCCAAGTGACTCGAGAATAATCTTCCACAAAAATTATAAAATAATTGAAACTAAGTTTTGACGTTATTGGATAAGGATCCCATAAATCTGAATAAATTAAAACAAACGGGTTGTTAACCCTTTTATTGACTCTATCAGGATAAGGCATACAATAATGCTTAACTAGTTGACATGACTCACAATTTAAAACATAACATGATTTAACTAGAGAACTAAAAGTTTCAAAATTTCTAAAGACGGATGTCCTAATTGACAATGCTGATGAAAAACAAAACTAGAACATACTACCTATTTAGAATCCAAGTCTAGATGATACAATTTGTCACATTCATGCCCTGTGCCAATCCTCTTCATTATTCCAAATACACAATGCGTGGGAAAGAATATCAGCAATTTAATGATCCGGTAATCTTACTGATTGATAATAAAGTAAAGGGAAACTTTGAACATAAAACACAACTAAGAAGAGATAATAAGGATGTAGTACTGACATCACATATACCTTGTACAGAGGATATAAAACTATCTGCCAATATCACTAATGGATGAAATAACTAGAATAAAAAGATGATAATATACATTGGTTCTCCGTCATGATTTGAAGCTTTCGAATCTATTACGCATATACATGGAGAAGATAATGTAAGCAAGTTGTGGAGTTACCTACCTGAGCCAGAATGGTTATGAAAGAAGAAGATGACATCTGGATAGCTCTGAAACCTATTGAAATTGTTGGGCAAGTAGTTTAGAAAATGATATTTGAGCAGTCTCAAACTGCTAAGACATCAAAACTATTGAAATTGCTGAAATACTTGAAACTGTAAGTGTGTATAATCCGCTTCTGTCATACTCTCAGACTCTTCTGAAACTAATCATCTCCTTGCCAAAATACCCAAGCAAGTAACCTTTCTTGTGATCTAAACACGCCAAAATACCTAAACAAATGATCCTCCCTTGAAGTCTAAACACGTCAAAATACCCAAGCAAACAATCCTCACTCGATATCTAAAACAACTCATATAGAATCATTAATCTCTCAAGTATTAAAAAAATACATAATCCGAAAAGAGAATGACCTAAAAAAATACCAAACGTCCTCCCTTTCTTTCTTTCCTTTTTTTTAACTATTACTATCTATGGTGAACAACAAAGTTTTTTTGGATCTGAATTTAGATTAGATTTGAAAAAGAAAAAAAAAGAAAAAAGAAGAAGATGTCGATAATGATCTTTTGATGACAAGTGGAGATGATGAAAGTTGCAAAGGATCAAGAATCTTAGGGCTCTGATATCATGATAAGATTTAGCTTGATAAATCCTTTCTATCCTCTTGTTTATACACAAATACAATTACAACTTCTAATAAAAATAAGAGTCCTAAAATATGTTGCAACATGATTCCTAATTAAGTAATGACTCCTAATAACGTAATGGTTCCTAAATACATAATGACTCCTAATTACACAAAAATCACTATGTGAATGATCCTTTTTGAGAGATTAGAAAAGTTATATAAATGAAATGTATATGCATCATCAACTAATAAGGTTGTAAACTTCTCATTTAAATTTAAATTTCTTTTTGTTTAATTTTGTAATCGTGGTTACGTCAAGAATACATCTCCAATATGTCTAAGATATGTTGCATATTTTAGGATACGTTAAAGAAGTCACGTATTGGTCAAGTATCAGAGTTTCCAAGTATCAGAAAAGTATGTGATACATATACTCTCCTTCGACAAAATATCTGTGCATTATAGCAAACAACTTAACATATATTTCCATTTTTCTCATATGTAATTTCTGTCAAGAGAAAACATGACAAAAAGCCATATAATAGTTACAAGTATATATTATTCTCTGAAAACAATAAGAAGATGAGAATCATACAGATTTAGAACCTATGAAGCTTTTCTGCTAAAGACAGCTTTTTATATACATGAAATCCAATCACAGTATACGTCATTACAACAAAAAGAAACAATAAATAAATAAGTATTTGAGGCACAAATTAATACACTTCCTTCAGCACCATTATTGAGAGCGCTCTAGAGGCTTGCCACAAGATTTTTATCTGTCTGAAGTAAATTTCACAGAGATAGCATTGCCTAAGATGCACCGGTGATTAAATTGAAAAGGTTAGGACTGCCTGTCAACAAAACAGACCATGTCAAAAGAGATATATATATATATATATAGATATATTGAGTAAGAAAAAATAATCAAAATGATAGAAACATATTCACATGTGAGAGAATATTGCATAGGAAATAACAAAATATCATGAATAGAAGATTCCATTCAATAGGAAGATTGACATACTCCCATGCACTTCCAAAGTAGTTAGCTGTGTTGATTCTAATGAAGATTAGGGAAACAAATAAGTGCTTTTCTTATACAAAGAAGTAGGGGGAGGGTGGGGGTGTTTGGGGCGGAGGGAGGAAGAGAAAATTAGTAATGCTAAGATGCCGCTTTCTTCCAATCACTAAAAATTACCCCAACAAAAGGAAGAGAAAATATAAAGAAAAAAATCAGGTGCAGTGGCTTTTAGGATATAGAGTGCTTTATCATCTTTCCCACAAATTCCTAGCAAACAAATACCTCCATAAAGATAGATTCTCCTTGGAGATGCTAGCTTTGGAACATGGGGTGCATTTGTTAGAGTCCCATGACTTCTTACAGTTCTAATCAAAATATTGAGGATTCTGATTTGATCTGATTAGAACGGAACATGGATGACACATTTTAAAAGTTACAATATTCAAAATCAAATTTTAGTACTAGCTAATTCGTACCTCCATGATAGACACTATTTTGGATTCGTCTTGTGCAGAGTATTTTGTAGATGTCGACCTTTTCATATGTGTTTCTATTGTGTTGAGCTTCTTGAATATATCCCTCAACAAAATCAACTGTTCTTTGCTTCTTTCAGTGTCTTCTTGCATCACAACTATTTCTTTCTGAAGCTGCTTCTGCTGAAGTCTTAACTGTTCAAAATCCAACTGAGATACACCATTTTCAACCCTGGGATCACCAAGAGAATGATAACTAGAAGAGGTCCCTTTACTTGGTGTAGGCAACTTGCTCCCATTCTGCGAGAAAGGCACTTTCCTGGATGGAGACAACTTGGTCCCATAATGTCCATGCATGAATGCCTTTTTCAACCGGTCATCACCTCTGAAGAGGCAGTCTGCAGATTCTTGCCGTATTAGATTAGGCATCCCCGCCACACGGACTGAATCTTCCAAGACTTGTTCATAAGGTTGGTCCAAATTACAATCTTTGCGGCCTTCTGAGATTTCAAATATGTCATGTACACCTGCAGTAAGGACCGTGTTACCACTTGGTGTATTCCCTGAGCCTCTAACTTGCGAAGGTAAACATGAAACAGCTTGATCATTTGACTTCTTGCATGTGCTGGTCGAATCATAGGAAGTGCCAGCACTCACAGTCGAATGATATGAACAGGATCCAGATTCTTGATCTGAAATTATAGAACCAATCGACAGAGGCCTGAGAAGTTCAGTAGTTGCTACACTTGAATAAGACCCAACTTCTTTAGCATTCTTATCCTGTATCAACTCTTTCAACTTTCTGTTCATTTCCTCAGATTGTTTCCAAACAGGACTGTGGCCGTCTCCGATACCACTTCCATCAGACTTGTCATTAACTTTCTTCAATATGGACTCTTTGCTATTAACTAATGTACTGTCATTACAGATATCAATCTCAGAACACAGTTGGTCCAATGGAAAAAGAGATGGCAAGGAGATATGCCTTCTAAGAAAACGCCGGAAGCTTGTTTTTTCCATGGGACATTACTTTGCACGCAAGATTGTTTGTCAGATATACTTATTTGTCCAACATCAGGAATGTTGACACCATGCCTTTCTAGTTTCTTCTTATAAGTCTCAACCTGATACATGAGCGATGAAATCTCCATCTCATTCTGCTGGATAACTTCTTCAAGAAATTCTAAGCACTCTTCCGCATGATACAGTTTTTCGTCTGCCATCCTCTTGTATTGGGATGCTTCCATCTTTTCTGCTGCCTTTTCCCTTTGAAGCCGAAGAATCATGGATAAAGCTTCACTTGCTGCAGTAGCTGAAGCTTCTCTTTCCTCCTCTAGCTCAGAATAAAGCTTCTGCATAATAATATATTGGTTGCAAAGAGCTTCTTTTAAAGCAATAACCTCGTCTTCAGCCATATCTAGAGATCAGCCAGTTTTAACGCAGCTCGAAAGAAGAAGACCAGAAACAAGTAGCCTCTGACCTGTGCCACAACTCATATAATAAGAAGTTTTCTATCAATAGATAAATAATTAGCTGTCATAATTACTCCTGATACATTCCAAAACATCAAAGATCTCCAGATTTATATTCGGCGAATTGCTAGACAGATGAGTATGCCTATATAGCATGGACACTTCTATCATGGAGGCGTGTCGCGTCCGAAACATGTCCGACACACATGTCGAAACACGTGTCCTGTGTATTTTTAGTATTTTTAAGAATTTGCCACGCGTCCTTATGCCGTGTCCATTTCAACATTATCGTGTCCATACAACATAGAAGCACGCCGATCATAATTAAATAATACAATACTGATGAAGACATCCAGTTCTGGCACGTGCACCAGAGAAAAAGAAGACACATTGCATCACTATGGTTCGAGTACTCTGAGTCGTTGTGTACTTTTGACTTTATTTTATTTTTTTGGTTTTTTAAGTTATTTTTTCTTTTATTATGAAGTTTAGTTATCAGATGTGTTTGGAGAATTGGTTTTGTAAAGCCTTGAAATAGGCTCGTGTACTAGTTATTTGGGTAATGAAGAATTTTGATGAAAACTATTTTGAAAAATTAAAGTGTTTTAGGATTAAATCCTATTTATCTCTTATACCTAACCCTAATTCACATTCTCTCTTTCTTCCCTCTCCCCGTCGACCTCATTCTCTCTCTCCCCCACCGATTCTCTCTTTTTCCCACGTGTGCCGCCACCAACATCAACATCCTCTCCCGTGCACGCAGCCATCACCCGCTGCCCCTCCTTTCTCCCTCTTTTCAACTTCTCACCATCATTCGTTCCTTGTCAGATCGCCGCCACCTTCCCATCATCGTCGCCGCCATGCCATCACCGACCTCGTCATCCCTTCGCCACTCCGACAAGGACCTCTTTAGCATCATTGTCGCCCATCGTTGTCTCCTCCCTCTTCTTCTTGTCATCTCCTTCGGTACGACAACCCAACAAACCCATCTTGAGCTCGTTTTTACCTCCTTCTCTTCCTGTCGCCACTGCTCAGGGGCTTCTTCCCACTGCCATCCTTGCCTGCACCTCCTCTATCCACCTAACACGATAACGTCCTTCTCTGCCGACCAAACCCTCGTAGCCCTGTTCCCGTCGTGAGAATCTGATACAATTAATATTTGCGTTTGCACGAAGACCCGCGTCGACCCAACCCGAATCCAATTTATAATTGATTTTGGGTTTAACTTTTCGAATTCGATCCACCAACTGTAATAGAATCTGACCTGAGATATCAGATCTAGATCTAGACCCGGATCCGCAATCACAGTGCAGACCCGGATCCGCAGATACAGTGCAGACCAGGATCTGCAGTCACAATCAAACCCGTTAAGAGCAGTACAGATCCGTTAAGTTTTAGGTTTACTCTCAAGCTGTTTCTCGGCCATTCGGAGTCCGATTCGTGCGATTCTCGAGGCATTAGACTCGCGGAAGATAAAACTGCGTATACTGAGGTCTACATGATCCTCAGTACGTATGTTTTTTGGACACGATCTTTATTTGTGAGTCTTAATAATTGCTCTTTAGCATTTTATCAATTTATTTGTTGCCACAATAGTGAGAGTGTAAGAATTTGTATCCCTGTAATTGATGGTCACTAATTATTGATCGTACAGCTGTCCCAAAGTAACATAGTACTTGCATTGATTTATTTGAGATCATAATGGTACAACTTGAACCTGCACTTTTGTTAAATCCATTTATTCACATTACAAGTTTTAACTATTTTCCTACCCATAGTTGTAATTTTGGTGAAATATTGCACATTTTAGTTACATCACTGATTTTTGTCTTGCACGCATACATATTTCACATTATTTTGGTATCAGAGCACATGGTAGGATTTGCATCATTTAGGCACTTGCTAGAAATTTTTGCTTTTCACATTTAGATTTAATTCAAAAAATTTTACTTTGACATTTAGTTTAGAGTCGTGTCTTCTCATAATGACCTTATCTTTAGAAGAGTCTAGTCAATCTCCCGTCACCTTGATGGATCCGATCGCAAAAGCTCAACTTCTCGCGATACTTGCCGACAAGATGGCTAAGATTACTGCCATGAATAAAACCTAGAGTCCTCTAACCAAATACTTGATAAAATCATAATTAAAGAAGTTGTGAAAGAGTCTGGTAGCATTGTTCCTCCAAAAGTCACTCCCGTGATTTAGGGGTTTATGATATTGTCCCAGAAGATTATCTGAACAAACTACCATCGATGTTTGATACCCCACACGCTATTGAGCCTGATTCAGACAATCTTCACATTTCAAATAGGAGAAGTAGATTCTGACATTGACAAAGAGATCACAAGAGATGTTATTGGTCTCAACTGCATTAAGCCAACATCGTTGACCCACTTTTCCGTCGTTAGGTTGTCCCCTCACAACTAGCAGAAAAGAATGATTGAAACAAATTGTAACCTCCACACGTTCACTAAGATTGGAGATAAAAACTTAAAAGTGATTATGGACAGTGAAAGATGTATTAACGCAATATCCTCTGAAGTGACCGAAAATCTTGGATTAAAGGTTGTACCACATCCCCACTCAAATAAGGTGTCATGGATTAACTCCACAGCCCTAAAAGTAAAGCAACGATGTCTCATCTCGATCGACTTTAATTTTTTACAAGGATAAGATTTGGTGTGATGTGGTTACAATGGATGTGAGTCAAATCATCTTAGGTAGACTATGGTTGTATAATAAAGATGTCCTCATATACTGTCGATCAAACATGTGCCAATTTAAGCATAAGGGTCAAAAGATTAAGCTACTTCTCTTGAGCTAAAAATAGTCGGCCCAATCAGACGCCTACCGCACCAAAAAAACTAAAAGAATTAACCTAATTAGTGCGAAATTCCTTGTTCAAAAACCAAAAGAGCTTGCCCTTCTCCTTCAGTGGCTCTACTGTCTCCTCCACCGTCTCCTCCACCAATTGCTACCTCTCTCCTTTTCTCTTACAGGCCTTGCCTACTCTATGTGCCAACCCTCTCCTCATCTATTACCGACACCATTTTATTATAGAGTATATGACTCTGCATCTACATTTGTATCACATGTGCACAAACTACACAAAAAAATCAGTGATGGAATTATACAGAGCAACGTTAACTATAAAGGTGAGCTAATATCAGGAAGAAATTTAAAATTTATGGCGTTTATATGATGGTCCGGATTCGTCTGAAACGATTTTCCTTGGGAACTTTAAAAAGTTGCATGTCCATAGTGTTGAACCCTTTAAGATCTTGAATAAATTAAATGACAATATTTATATTATAGATTTTCTTAAAGATTTTGACACTAGTTATACTTTCAATGTTGAGAACTTAGTGAATTACAAGGGTATTGATTTTAACTCTGATAACTCACTGGTTTATAAGCTTTCTCCTGAGCTACTTTTTGAGATCCCCTCACAACCCTCACTCCTAAATACTCATCCCAACACAGCAGAGAGAGTTGATAAAATTCTAGAAGATTATCGCCACCAAATCTGGCGGGACTCGTAGGTACTTGATCTGCTGAAAGAAAAAGCACTGACTGAGGATACATGGCTAGAATGAGGTTAATTGTAGCGGATTGATCCAGATACGTTGGAGCAGTACGAGAGCGCTTCTATACCTAACTCGATGGGGTCGAGTTCTCTCCCACTCGAGAAGAATGACGCAGACATCCAGTCCTGGCCCGTGCATTGGAGAAGATGAAGACACATCGCATCACTACCATTCGAGTAGTCTGAGTCATTGTGTACTTTTGACTTTATTTTATTTTTTTATTTTTTAGTTATTTTTTCTTTTATTATGAAGTTTAGAACCATATCGGATGTGCTTAGAGAATTGGTTTTGGTAAAGCCTATAAATAGGCTCATGTACTAGTTATGTAGGTAATGTGGAATTTTGATGAAAATTATTGTGGAAATTAGTGTTTTAGGATTAAATCCTGTTTATCTCTTTTAATTATACCCTAACCATAATTCACATTTTCTCTCTCTTTCTTCCCTCTCTTCGTCGACCTAGTTCTCTCTCCCACCGATTCTCTCTTTTCCCACGTGCACCGCCACCACACATCACCATCCTCTCCCACGCATGCAGCCATCACCCGTTGCCCCTCTTTTCTCCCTCTTTCCCGTTTCTCACGCCGCCCTTCCTTGTCATGCCACTGACACCTTCCCATCGTCGTTGCTACCACACCATCACTGACCTTGCCACCAAGCCGGTGATGACCTCCTCATCATCGCCCATCATCCTCTCCTCCCTCTTCTTCGTCGTCTTCTTCAGTACGACAACCCAACAGATCAATCTTGAGCTCGTCAACCCAACAGACCAATCTTGAGCTCGTCTTCACCTCTACTTTTCCCATTGTTGTTGCTCAGCCTCCTCTTCCCACCACCGCCTTCGCCTGTACCTCCCCTCTCCACCTAACATGATGCCATCTTTCTTTGTCGACCCAGCCCTCGCAGCCCTGCTCCCGTCGTGAGACTCTGATACAATTAGTATTTGGGTTTGCAAGCAGACCCGCACATGGTTCAAATTTCGGTCTCTGCCACCGACTCAGCGGTCACTGAGACACATTAGTCGCAGCGTCTCGGGTCGGTGTCGGGCAATACGCGCAAAACGCTACATAGAAAGCTTTAAAAATTTGAAAAAATCACGATAAATCTTAAAAAATGCAGACATTAATATTTATAGATTGCGTGTCCAAAACATATCATCTAGCACACTAAACATAAAGAGAAAGTATAAATACACGCATCATCGATAGAAATATATAGAAATACAGGCACAATTATACTAGATTTATACTATTAAATTAAATTAAAATCATACTATATAAAATTTAAACTATGAGAGAGATCGGGTGGGTGTAAGAGAAAGCTGCGGATGAGAAAGAGAGAGAAAGAGAGAGGGGTGAGAGAGACGCGGGTGAGAGAGAGAGAAGAGAGAGATCTGGAGAAGAGAGAGAAGAGAGATCGGGAGAATAGAGAGATCTGGAGAAGTAAGCAAGAGAAGATAGAGATCCGGAGAAGAGAGATCGAGAGAATAAAGATCGGGAGAAGAGAGAGATCTGGAGAGAGAAATTGAGAGAGAGGGGTACTTGTTAAGGCGACGTACGTCAGCGGGCTGGCAGAGGCGTGCGGCGGCGAGGGCGCTGGCGACGGTGAGAACCCTAGGTCGAGAGAGAGCGCAGGTGAGTTTGCCTTTTTCTGTTTTATGAATGGAACTCAGCCATGACTTAGCCAAACTCGGTCGAGTTGGTTGAGTCAACTCGTAATACCGAGTTGACTTGACCGATTCGACCGAGTCTGGCCAAGTCAGGACCGATACCTTCCCGACTCTCAAAACATAATGTAATGTGACTCGTTCTCGTATCGCCAAGCACCATTCCGGATACAACTCGGCCGAGTCAACACTGACTGGTCGAGACTTTGAACCCTGGACCTACATCGACCCAATTCGAATCCAGCTACAGTTGACTTTAGGTGTAACTTTTCAAACCCGATCCACCAGCTGTAGTAGAACCCGACCTGAGATTTCAGATCTAGATCCAGACTCGGATCCGCAGATACAGTGTAGACCCGATCCGCAGTCAGTCCAGATCCGTTAAGAGCAGTATAGAATCGTTAAGTTTCGATTTTGTTTAAAACATACGGAGTTCAATTCGTGCGATTCTCGAAGCTTTGGACTAGTGGAAGACAAAGCTACGCATCAATAGGACACTGAGGTCGATGTGATTCTCAGAAGATATGTTTTTTGGAGACGATCTTTATTTGTAAGTCTTGATAACTGTTCATTAGTATTTTATCAATTTATCAGTTGTCACAATAGTGAGATTATGAGAATATGTATCCCTATAATTGCTGGTCACTGATATTGATCGTACAACTATGCCAAAGTAACTTAGTACTTGCATTGATTTATTTGAGATTATAATGTTAGAGTCTGCGCCTGCACTTTTGTTAAATCTATCTGTTCACATTACAAGTTTTAACTATTTCTCTACCCACAGTTGTAATTTTGATGAAACGTTGCACATTTCAGTAGATCACTGATTTGTGTCTTACGCGCATAAACGTTTCACATCAAATACACTGGCTGATAAACAACACTACTGAAATTGGATGGCACCTTAAATAGCAATAATCGAGTTAAGAAAAGATACTACTCACATATTCTCAAAATAATCAAAACTTTCTTATGGTAATTGCTCTTCACTACTTTATCCTTTTTCTACTTTATCCTTTTTAACATACAATGATGAAACTTTATGATTTTCATAATTTCATGTTTGCAGGAAACTAATTATTGACTACTATATGAAGTTCTTTTAAATTTTAAAGGAATAATATAATTATTTCTCTTGGAAATTAATGATTAATGTAAGATTCCACTTTGATAAATAAATGAGTTACCAAATCTTCAATTAATTACAAATCTACTGAATTGTTCATGAATGACTAATAAAACGCTGGTAGATTTTTAACTCAATATGAAGCTTCATTCATGAATTGTTTTCTACTATTTGGTGAATTTCAGTTTGAGTTAGAGCTCATTGATGAAACCACCACAGATGTTAACATGTGCTTATGCAAGAAAAGAGATGGTCAAGGCAAAAGTAGTGATTTTATAGACCGACTATGAGTACATGCCAGTCTTTATGTTCCATGTAGTTACAATCTAATCCTGACATTTTATAGCACTTTGATTTTCCTGTCACATGAACAGAAGCAGCTATCAATTAACAACTACTATTGCACAAACAAGGTCTCCCAAAATTTTCTGGTTAGATACATGAATCCTTTTTCTCCATTAAGCTCTATAAGGGTCAGCCATTTGTCAAATATGAAACTACCAAAAAGAAATTGTTTTAACAGTCTCAATCCAGGGTTGTCCGGTCTCCTGTAGTCATTGAATCTGCTTCAGCTACACTTAAATCACTTTTCCTAATCAGCATACTCATGGATCTCTATCCCACATTTCCAACGCATTCAAGGGATTCACATCTTATCCTCCATTGAAGCAATCCTAACTTAGGAAACCACTCATTTTAAAGTGAATGACTGGCTAATAGGCTCCAACCCACAATGACGCAAAGGGGAAAATAAACCCTACTAGGTTCATGGGCCAAAACTGATTTAACCACTTAATCAATTTTCTTTGTATCCGACATGGGATTGAACCCATTGTAACACCCACTTGGATTGGTGACTGGATGTGAGACACTTAATCTCAAAAAATTTCATCTTGGCTCAGATCTCATAAACCCAATTTGAACTGCAGGACCCCAAGCTCTACCAAAAAGTTCAAAACTTTTTCGCTCCAGTACCTAGGTATGATCCAGGTCCTTACCCACAAAAGTGACAAAACTATTAGGCAATGTTAGTGTTACCTGGACAGTGTCAAGTGTCCACGTGCCCTCAATTATCCAACATGGAAAATTTAAACAATAGGATTCTGGGATAAGGATATATGTATATATGTATGTGCGCCAGCCCCCAAGTATCTATATATGTATAGTTAAGTAAAACCATCAGACAAGTTTGGATGACTGGCAATAAAAGATAAAAGCATAAGAGTTGTTAACTCTTATTTTTTCTATTCTTCGCTCAAGGATTCTTTCTTCCATGCCTCCTTTCATTCTTTCCCTTTTTTTTTATACAATGATACCCTATTTCGCTTTTTCTTTTACAGAAAGGATAACTGTGTCTGAATCGTGCAACCAGATATCCAAGTGTTATGACATGGAAAATCTTGTAAAAGTCGTATCCTGGTAACACTGCTACTAGGCCTTTTGGTCCCAAGTCTGATCAAATTTTCAACCCGAGCCACTAACAACCTACGTAGCACGGACACGGAAACGCGTGTCAGACATGACACGGACACAGACACGGCAAAATCTAAAAAACAGGATACGGGGACATAACAAGCAATTTTTTATTTATTATTAATTAACACAATATTTTATCAATTAACACAAAAAGGTATTGCCTTCAACTTTTCGACACTACTTTCTAAAGTAGACATTTCTACACAATATTCTATCAATTGACACAAAATTCTAACATCCATATTCATCAAAACTCATATTGATCAAAATTCTATCAATTAACACAAAATTAATCATTAACATGCTCTCTCTGCTCTCTGTCTTTCTCTCTGTTCTCTGCACTCCATTCTCTATCTCTCTCTGCTCTCTGCTTTCTGCTCTCTGATTCTCTCTTTGCCCCCCTCACTCTCTCACTTTGCTCTCTGTCATTTTCTCTGCTCTCTGTCTCTCTCTGCCCCTCTCCATCTCTCTCTGCCCCCCACTCTCTCATTCTGCTTTCTGCCTCTCTCTACTCTATGAGCAGAGACAGAGAGCCTCTGCTCTCTGAGCAGAGACAGAGAGCAGACACCAAGAGATGAGGAGGGGCAAAGAGAGACAGAGAGCAGAGAGAGGGGCAGAGAGCAGAGTGAGAGAGTGAGAGGCAGAGAGAGATAGAGAGGACAGAGAGAGACGAAGAGCAGAGAGAGCGGTAGAAATCAGAGTAAGAGAGAGTGAGAGGGCAGAGAGAGAAAAAGAGCAGAGAGGGGCAAATAGCAGAGTGAAAGAATGAAGGGGAGAGAGAGAAGGATAGAGGCAAAGAGAGATCGCACAGAGAGAGAGATGCAGAGACATCGCAGAGGGGTATTTACCTCAGACGAGCTCCACCAAATCAAGATCGACGAACTCCACCACGAACACCACGACAATGAAGAACTCCGTCACATGCTCCACCACCACAATCTCCACCAGATCCACAACCACGAGTGATTAGTCTCTAAAATTGAATATTTCATACATCTTCACATTTATTTAATATTAAATTCTGTTAATAATATTTCTCTTGTATGTTTCTAGGCTCATGGCATGAAATGAAGTAGAAGCCCAAAATCCTATTTATTTAGTGATTTAAAGCCTGTACATATAGCCATTGACTTTGGAGAGTGAATCTGTCAAAATCGGGTACCTATATCCAGAAACCAAGACATACAACAGATAGGGGGCGAAGTGACAGCACGTGGCAGGCGCCGCCGCTCGCGCGGCCATACTATGGCCATGAAAACGCAGCCATAGCCGCGTTTCTGTGGCTCTTGTGTGGAGCCACGCATCGCGCGGCTCCGTACACTCTCCCTGGTGCCCCTTTCACCTATAAATACTCTGAGATTTTTAGAGCTCAAGAAAGGAGTTTTGAGGATAGTTTTAGGGTTTTCTTCTCCATGTATGTAGTTTTTAGGGTAGTTTAGATTAGTTCTTCTTCTTCTTTCTCTTTTATATTTATCATTTCTTGTAGATCTTGTAATAGGAAAGAGAGTAGTATATAGGATGAAAGCAAGAGTGCTTGTAATGGAGGGTGACACTCTATGAAAGGTTCTCTCTTTATCTCTACTTGTTTTCTTCTCTCTAACTCTTTTTACATGCTTAGCTAATTTTTCTCTCATGGCAACTAACTATTAACTACTAACTTGCTAACTTCTTACTTGATAATTCACATGAATCTTTCCTTGCTCTTGCAAGAGCCATTGATGGCTCATGATGATGGATTCTAACACTCTAACATCCTAACTCTCTAACAAACTAACATTATTTTATTCCATGCTTGCTTTTATTTCGTTTTGATGGTTTAAGTGTAGCTGGCACTTGTTTGTTCAGTTTAGATGTGATGAGTTATCTTACGGGTCATGCTTTAAAAATGCTCTTGAACTAAGAAATAGTGATGACCAAGGATTCATGTGAGGTAACTATCACTAAAAAGTTAGCATGTTAGTGGAGCCATTAGTAGTTAGTAGGAATGAGTTTTCTTCTTTTTTACTTTGTTTTGAATATATCTCAAAATCACAAATACCTTCTCTTCAATGTTTCCCACTTCTTTATTTTCACCGTACTTTTCTCTTTTCACTTTTTATTTTATTTTATTTTCATTCTTTAGAACATAGAAGAACCGTTAAAACACATGTGAATAGACCAGTAAAGTTTCTATCGCTTCCCGTCCCTGTGAATTCGACCTGTTTAGCCTCTATGCTATAACGAAAGTATCGAAGAAGTCAAAGCACGCACTTTTAACTTGTGATTTCAAAACATACACTTTTTGTGCGCGTTTTTTCTCGGATCAAATTTTGGCGCCGTTGTCGGGAATGGGAACAGTTTGATTTCACATTTTTGTTAACTTTTCTTTATTTTTGGTGTGCAGGTCAAATCTTTAGCATTGCAGAAGTCCATACTTAATTTTGTGTGGTTGGGTAAATCTTTGTATATTGCTATCTTCTGATGCTATTTTTTTGTTTAGATTACTTGTGCATTGTAATAATTAAGAACTAAAATACGAAAATTGGATGCTTTAAAACAGTTTAGATATTTACATCTAGGCACGTGTCAATTTCAATTCTAATATACTGTATTTTGTTCTTGTGTTGTGATCTTGACGGAGGTGTATATATTGCATTGTATATAGCTTAGGCAAACACTTCAGTGATTTACTCGCTTTTTTGTGTTCATTCTTGCCTATATTGCATACTTGCACAAATCGGACTTAAGGATAAAACCCAACATAACATAAGGTGGGGAAGTCATTACCCTCCCTTAGCCCAAAAACTATCTTCCTACTCACACAACCAAGCCTAAATAAAACTTGCTAGACGTTGGCCTCCAGGGATATCTCGGACTCATTTAAGAGATTGACCTAAGGGGGAAGTTGTTAGAATCTGGCTCTCGTCAAATCGGTGTCAAAAGTTGGGGATTGAGAGGCAAAACCTCGAAGAGCAGTGGTTTGACATAATTAGGCCCGTTGCTCTGGCACGGATACTTCCCACTGATCTTGCCCCTACCTGAATGACGAGATCCACCACCACGAGCTTCCTCTTCGCAGATGAAAGAGAGGGAGATGGATTCTGCGATGATCAGAATTGGGGAGAGAGAGGGAGACGGATTCTGCGGTGATTGGAATTGGAGACTTAGGGTTTTTATGTTTATCAAGTCGGGTTATCGGGTTTCGCCCATGTCTAGCGTGTCCGCGCGCCCGCCCGTGTTTGTGTCGCACCCAATTCATGTCGGGTCCGTGTCCAAACATGAAACACAACGGGTTTGTTCTGGACACGGCCCGAACCGTGTCTGACACGTGTCAGGCATAAATCCGTGTCCAAAACGTGCCCGACACGGACATGGAGATCTGCGGAACGTGTCCGTGCTTCCCAGCCAGCAATTTATCACAAATATCTGAAGCATATAAATCCACAAATAAGACCGGACTCACTTCACTTTCTACCAATTTATTGCGACAACTAACTCATTTGATGCACTGGCTAATAAGTTTGTAACTGACAACAACGAACAACGAATCTCCTAGGCGTTTGGGTCCAAACTTATTTAGTCACTTATGACTAATCCATATTTCCTTGTACTGAATAGAGAACTAAACACATCATGTAACACACCCATTTGAATACTCCATTGGATGACACATTTCTTTTCTGAGAATAGGATGACACATTTCTAAACTATCATTGAGCATCTTCATGCTTATTCATCTCAACATTCTCATTTCAGTTGCACTCATCCTTTGAGGACATGTTTCTTAATTTTTCAACTTTCTAAATAATAAAACTTATAGAAGGTCTTTCTTAATCACTGTCATTCTACTTGATGTGCTTCCCCAAACAGTCTAGTCACTAATGAGTAATGATTCCTTAGACCTATATAGGATAACCTGTAAATGCATCAAATGGGGCAATGTGTAGTTAAAGAGATAATTTATGTAGCTCAAGTTTTTGATACCATTCTGAATTTAAATTATTAAACTTTCAAGTTTCAAATATTGACAGAAGACAAGAATGTTCATATAGATAGTAAGAATCAATGTCTAACTTGTCTAACTAAATGCTTAACATGAGCCTAATAATCATAATTGGATTAAACCAGCAGAGAGCAACCCCTTAACTAAATTCCAAAATCAATGCAAATCTCATTTTGGTCCAATAAAGAAGAGAGCATGCGCGTATCTTTGGGTCCATGGTGAATGTAGTCAGGATGCAAGTCGATGCAAGGCTTGCAGACAACCAGAAGAAAGTTTAGATGAGGGAGTTGTGGGAAACATTCTTCTTTGTTAAAGAGTAGTATTAGGATCAAGATTATATAATATTAATTGTGTTAGGAGTAGAGTTTCCTTATCATGTAATTGTAATGTCTATATATTCAGGCATTGCCCTTATTAACAATACACAAAATTCAGTTTGAACTCATTTAACATGGTATCAGTCATCTCTCTAAAATTCTCTTTTTCCATCATTTTTTTCCTACTGATCGCCACGACACGTAATCTACAAGGCTATATTGGCCCGCGCTCACATGGTGCATGCCTAGTGCCAGGCCACCTCCAACTAATATCAAGCAACTCTCCATCGCATTCTCCTATCATAATCATCGTATCCGTGGTTGTCATCGCCTACACCTCCAACATAGTGCATCTCACAGTTGGTCTTGCCTTGTGAGATGAGATCCATGCAAAATCCTTCCAATTAGAAACCTTGTTTCTGTGTATGAGCTTTGGCCTTCTTCTAATTGATTGGTGGTATGGATTTGTGCCTTTCTCTTTCAACTACAAATGTGATCAAGTTGCAACCTCTTCAAGTCACGTGCAACCACTCCCCTCGACAACACATCCCAAGGTACATGATGATTGATGGTTACTCTTCTTCAACAGGAAGCGGCTCGTTTGCAACTTCTGAGAGCGCGGCTTCCAACAGATCGGACGCCCTTCCATCAGAAGTGGATCCTGTTTGCAGACCCACATCAGAGCCTGCTTCAAACTCCGACCCACTTTAGAACATACCTAACTTGAATCTAAATCTAATTCAGACTCGGACTCGAATCCAAATATGATTCAAACTCAGACTCATCTTTGCGCTTATCATGGTTTTCTTCTCCGATAAGCGACTTCTCCAAAGTAGGCAGAAATCATGTCATTTGGTTCTCCGACGACTTCTTCTATTTCGGCACACCATCTACATCCTCATCGACTAGCTCTTCTGCAAGCAATCGCCTTGTTTCCTTCCTCTGATATATCATTGACCATCTCTTCTCATAGAATACTAGCATTTTTCTTCTTCTACTAAGTTTGAAGATCTCATAAAAGCTCTCTTCTACTGAGTTTAGTGATCTCTCAAAGCCCATCTATTTCTCTCTTACTGATCTTTTTCATCGACGGATTTTGCACTATGTGAATGTCTACCAAGCTTCAAGTTAAAGAGACACTATTAGTTTTTGAGTCTGCCCTGTGTATTCTAAATAGAGTTACAGGCTTAAGTTCACTTTGCTCCAAGTAAAAGAGAGTTAGGTTAATCTTTAGAAAATGCTCCATTATTGATTGGAATCTATCTCTCCTTCTCCTTCTTTAAAAGATACTCTCAACATTCCAACATTTATTTCTCGTTGTTCACACTAATCCAAACTCTCGATATTTCATCCATCATGAGTTTGCGAGGGGATGTTCAAGAATACAAGTTCTCCCAATAGAAGCGTGCAGCCAATCCCCTCGACAACATATCCCAATGTACATGATGATTGCCGGTCACTCTTCTTCAACAGGAAGTGACAATCGGTGGTTCGTCTGCAACTTCTGAAAGCACAGCTTCTAACAGATCGGACGCCCTCCCATCTGAAGCATATCCTGTCTGCAGACCCAACTCGGACCCGGCTTCAAACTCTGACCCGCTTTAGAACATACCTAACTCGAATCTAAATCTAATTCAGACTCAGACTCGAATCCAAATTTGATTCAAACTCAGACTCATCTTTGAGCATTGAGTCCTTTCTTATCATGGTTTTCTTCTCGATAAGCGACTTCTACAAACTAGGCAGAATTATGTCATCTGGTTCTCCAACAACTTCTTCAATGTTCGGTACACCATCTTCATCCTCATCGATCAGCTCTTCTGCAAGCAATCGCCTTGTTTCCTTCATCTGATATATCACTAACTGTCTCTTCTCATAACATGCTAGCATCTTTTCTTCTCCTACTAAGTTTGAGGATCTCACAAAAGCTCTTTTCTACTGAGTTTAGTGATCTCTCAAAACCCATCTATCTCCTCTCTTATTGATCTTCTTTTTCATCGACGGATTTCATACTATGCGAATGTCCACCAAGCTTCAAGATAAAGAGATGCTATTGGTTTTTTTAGTCCACCCCGTGTATTCTAAATACAGGCTCAAGTTCACCTGGCTCCAAGCAAAACAGACTTAGGTTAATCTTTAGAAAATGCTCCATTATTGATTGGAATTTATCTCTCCTTCTTCTTTAGAAGATACTCTCAACCTTCCAATATCTTTTTCTTGTTGTCCACACTAATTCAAACTCTCAATGTTTCATCCATCATGAGTTTGGGAGGGGATGTTCAAGAATACAGGTTCTCTCAAAAGCCATGTGGGATTAACATCAGTTTTAGCATTTTCAGTAGATTTTTTTATTTTCTTTTTCTTTGATTCAAACTCACAATTTTCCCCCCATTGTCTGTTTGCAAGGGTGTCAAAGTGTAGTATTAGGATCAGGATTATTTAATATTAATTGTATTAGAAGTAGGAGTTTTCTTATTATGAAATTGTAATAATCATATATTCAGGCATTGCCCTCAACAATGAAACATACAATTCAGTTTCTTCAACTGATTTAACATTCTTGAAATCTCACATATGCATAGTTCATATATGAAGATGTGCCAAGAGTTTTAGAGTTCTAAGAATCACCTAATAACATATTGATGCCAAATAATAGATATAAATACAATTATACAAAAAAGGAAACAAACAAATAAATAATTGAGGGGAAAAAACAATTCCTCCTTTCTTTTTCTTTTGTTCCTTTGATTAGTCAGAAATTCTGTTAGGAAATAGGTAAAGATATTCTCTTCCATAGTTTTAATATAAACATTTTGAGCTCCAGCGGCAAATATTCGAAATAATTTAGGGGATAACCCTGAGGATATTTAATTGCACGTATAGTTTGCAAGAAAAACTTAAAGATGGTGAGAGTCTGGCCATCTGACCACCCAAGAACCCATCAATCTTTTGGAACCAACATCTGCTTAAAAACCTCCATTGTAACTAAGAATTGTTTGAAAATCAAAAAAATGAAACCATAAGAAATGTATGAAACAAATCAAAGAAAAAGCAAAGCCAAGCAAACCGAAAGAAGAGCTTTCATGTACCGAATCAACAGCCCCAGAGCACAAGGCTGTTCTGGTCTCAAAATCCTGTTACAATTAGAAGAAAAGAAAAACAGATTAGAGAAAATTGAAATAACCAATGATAAGATGAGAGCAACAATCTATTAGATTGATGAGAAACCCACCTTTATTCTTCTCCTCCTTCTTCCTCATCGAGCCAAATGACATGGTTTTCGCATTTTTGGGCATCTTTTCTCTCTGGGTCCCAAGAAGAGAAGGCAACAGGTAACGGTTACATAATCTCCCAAAAATAGAAGCAGAAAGAGTAGGAGAAGCATCCAAACTGTTAATTTTAATAATGGTCAGAAACGATCGAAGGCCCCTAACTCAAAATCCCTGGGTTTCTTCAAGCCCTCGATTCTCGCTCTACCGCTATTTCTTCATCTCCAGCGATAGCCCTGCAGTTTTCTAAATAAAAAAAAAAAAAAAAATCTCGCTGAAATCAAATCTATTTGGGATTTATTACAGTGTATAGGTCTCCGATTCTTATGGAGCTTAGATGCATGCGTGAATCATTTGGACTGGAATTTCGAGGGGACGCAGAGAGGCAGGCATGAGTTTTGCGTTGTTGCAGAGAGAGGGAGAGAGGCATGAGTTTTGTGTTGTTGCATTAAGAACCGACGTGGCGCGGGAGAAGCGCACGGGCTACTTGTACCCGAAATCGGACGCATCTTGTCTCAAACAGAGTTGTGTGACCAATGACCCATGTAAGAGGGTGTGTAGAATTGTGTCATTCGGGGGGTCGACCCTGAATCCTTCTCACTCAAATACAACCTTCTGAATGTAAGATTCATTTTATTGAAATTAATATATATTTTTTTTAAGTAACTAAAAATTAAAAATTATATATTTTGAATACCTTTTTGCTCATCTATCAAGTATGCACAAAATAGATGATCGAAAATAGCATATTGTTTAGATTTACATTTTTAGACATACAAATTCTCGATCCGATCATTTCAACATAATCTAAATACTTAAAAACTCTCGCACATCAATTTTTGTTAGATTTCAAATATTCTACACCGTTAAACTAACTTACTATTTCAGTAGTCTATTTTGCACCTACTTAATGTTTGAGGAAAAAATATTTAAAATACATGATTTTTACTTTCCACTTACTTGAAATACTTGAAATCATGTAGATCAACTTCATCGTAGTAGATCTTGCATTCGAATGTCGTAAGATTGTATTTGAGTGGGAAGGATTCGGTGTCGAATCCTTCCGGAATGACATAATTCTAACGCACACATATAGTGAGAGAGAGAGAGTGTGGTGTCATTCCGAAAGGATTCGAGGTCGAATCCTTTCCACTCAAATACAACACTACACCATCTTAATTTAAGATCCACTCCGTTAAAATTGATCTACATTATTTTAAGCAACTAAAAATCAAAATTATATATTTTGAATACTTTTTTCCCATCCATCAAATAGAAGGAAAATGGACAGTAGAAAATAGCATATTGCTTAAATCTACATATTTAGACATACAAAATCTCGATCCGACCATTTCATCATGATTTAAACACTTAAACCCACACACACCATTTTTGTTGGATTTCAAATATGCTACACCATTAAACTAACTAACTTACTAATTCAGCTGTCCATTTTGCACTTACTAGATGGATGGGCAAAATGTATTCAAAATACATAATTTTTTATTTTTAATTACTTAAAATAATGTAGATCAACTTCAACGAAATGGATCTTGCGTTCAGATGACGTCGGATTGTATTTAAGTGGGTAGAATTCGGCCTCGAATACTTTCAGAATGACACAAGATATAGATACACATATATGATTTTAAAATATTATGTCGGTGATGTTTTAAATATTAATTTTAAATGTTATCGGTATTGTTACTTTTATGGGCATTTTTTTGGAAAAAAAATCATCTTTTGAAATTTAATTTCAATAAAAAATCTCTTCAGAATTTAATTACCAAAATCAACATCTGACAAGCCCCATTGGTACCACGTAGGCGTTGAGCGGTTTCGCCGGATTTGGTGAACCCGAACCTAGTTTTTTTTCTAATTTTAAATCAAATGGGCTTTTTTGAATTAAAAAAAATGATAAAATAAAATGTTAGCCAAGAGTGGAACCCGGGTCTATTAGTTGTAAGGCAATTAACCTAACCATTGGACTACAAATACTTCTGTTAGTTAATCTTAATATAAATTTTAATTAATTAAAAAACAATTATTCTCATTTGGAACATGCCACAGTTTTACATCCGTGTTCATCAATCTGAACGTAAAATTGTTACAATTTTGCGTCCGTGTTCGCCAAATCCGGATAAAAAAATAACTACCCCGCAGCGGCCGGCGCTACGCAAGCGAGGCAAAACCGGTCAACGCTTACATAGCGCCGACACGGCGTGTCAGATGTTGATTTTGATAATTAAATTCTGGAGAAGTTTTTTCTTGAAATTAAATATGAAAAGAGAACTTTATATAAAAATTGCCCTACTTTTATTTGTGAAAAGGAACCCTCCCTAATGGGAAAATGAAATGCTCTACGAGCATAAACAATCACAACGAGTTAACTTCTATAAACAACTGCTAGCTTCTATATGTAAACTCTGCGCTAGGCTGGCAACAGGGCATGCTTTGTCGTGCCTAGCCATTATCAGGCTATGCCCATGACAAAAAAATTAAGCCCTGGCATGACCCAGAGTGTTGTATGTATGTTTCTAGATCTATACGTACATGTAACATGCCACTGTGTACTGAACTGCCCCACATGTCGCTTTGGCCTAGTCATTAATGCCTCCATTCATGTTTGAATCATGCCGGCTCATTCATGTCAAATTTAGAGCTCCAACTTTACTTCTAATCGTGCTTACTTCACACACTTTATACCTAACAGTTTCTAAAACAATCAATTTTATCATGTAAATTCATACATGGAAACAAATAGAATTAAGATATAGCATCAATAAGGCAAGAAAAGTCGCTAACTAAACTAATTTCCCATGACTTAAATAAAATCCATTTTAAACTCTATTCGTTCTAAGATCAATCTAAGTTAATTTACATGAAGGGATGAGACTAATACATGTAATCGTGTAAGCCCAATAAAGCTGAACTCACACCCTGACTATCTTGTGTCTTAGGTCATGTCATGCCAAGTCGAGGTTAGTCCAGGCATGGCACCAAAATAACTGGATCGTAAATTTGACAGTCTAGGCATAGCCCACAGTTCTACTTTTATTATCCATGTACCAAAAAGTTTTATGCCGATCCATCGTGCCTTGAGCCAGCACGGACCTAGTGTCAACCCTACTCTGCTCAGAGTGAATGAGACTCCATAAACCCCTACTCAAGTTAAAATCGAGTCATTGCATAATACTGTCTCTTGGTGCATGTTGCGAATATAGTTCGAAAAATATCCTCTTTCTTTTCCATAAAAGAAGTACATGCTGCTTAGCTACAGTCACATTTGGCAGTTTCAAATATTAGCTGGTGAATCCTCAACTTGCCAGGGTTCATCTATGGAGCCCATCTGAATCAAAATCTTCTTTTAGGCATGAACTCACTTGATTTACTACACTATGTTCGTGAGTGAATGATCATGGCATCCACGGATCAAATGTCTTTAATGACTCAGCATGTCTTAACAATTTCTCATATGCAAGACAAGTCCATAATTAAATAAGTTTAGGATGAGATTGGCATCCATAATTTGCCTTCACCCGCTTTTGTGCTCGAACTTCTGGTACTTCAATCAAAGAGGAGGAGCTCCAAACGAAAAATCATAATGACAATAACAAGCATGCAATAATCAGGAGGCAAAAAGGCTTGATAGAAGCAGATAATCATACAGCTCGTTTATAATTCACAGATGACACAAGAATTATTCAGAAATAAGAGAGCCATCAGTGAACAGATTTGTAATTCTGATATACTTCCTCTCATTATTGCCATGAAAATAACTTTGTGCTTTTTCAGCAGCACTGATGCAGTAACCAAGCAGAATGCTAAAAGAGTACTGAACAGAAACAACAAGAGTAATTCACGGATGCAGTGTTCTAGTTAATACAAGAAGTTGGTCTTCTCAGTAAGATTTTACAGAAACAGCATTGATAACGCTCGAGAAAATGGCAAAAGCAGAAAAAGAAAATACAACTGTCCGACTAAAAGAGAGAAGCTGAAGCAAAAGACAACTTTAATGGAAGGCTGAGATGGATTCAGAAATTACAACTAAATCTAGACTTTGATTCAGTAAATTACAACTCGCACAACTTGAATCCAAGGGAGCAGTCATATTTGCTTCCACACACATCTAAATGATGCAGCTGATGTAGGAGGTTGGATAAAATAATTATGACCCTATGAAGCTTGCTAATCAACTGGGACTTCAACATCCATCTTCAAGTCAGAGTTGCCCAGAATCTGCACGAAACACAGGAAATTCTTGTATACAAGATAGCTCAAAGCATGGAGAAATTGTTTTTGATGTTCTTAATGAAAATGAAGAGAAGGTGGCAACCATTTCCAAGTTTCGAAAGGACCTTCTTAAATCTATAGTAATTTATATTTTATATTTAAAACAACTAGAGTTTCAAAGGTTGTGTGAATCAAGGCTAGTATGAGGTGAAAGTCAGGTTCAGGCCACTTTCCATATCCATGATTCCATGCACGAACTGAAATGGCAGCAGGAACAAATTTAGAACCAGACCTTATCCACAATCATTAGCTCAGGATTTCGTTTGGATTAGTTAACCACTTCTCAACAGAAATTGGGGTCAAGTATCCAAAGTAACAATTGCAAAGTATCTGATGATCATTAGGTTAGAATCCTAGGAAGATTGAATTCTGATTGATATCAAAATTATTATGAGATAGATACCCTTCAAATAGTATTTTAGGAAAGCTATGCTTAAAATACAGGAGAACTATCTTATTTTGTGCATCTTTAAAGGATATGATAATTCTAGAGTATTGGGTGTAAAAACTTTGGACTTTAGCAAGAGCCATGCGACCAATGCACCTAACATAATTAACCCAAAATAAGCCAATCAAACGATACTTGCTTGACTCAAGTGGACCCCAGTCACCCCACATAATCAGCCAGACAAGACCAAACAGATCATTTGAACTCAATCATACTCTAACGAAGTCTGGTTCACCAAAATCTAACTATGTTCATTAGCTGCATCACAAAGAGATGGCTATGGTTTTGCAATTTAAAGTCAAGAAGCACAAGGGCATGATTTATGATTTCCAAACTCATTATCCAAGGTGATTCATTGGTGAAAAGGTGATGGTTCAGGAGGCTACTGTGATCAAGGCAATCTTAAATTCTTTTAAGGATCCTTTGCTTCAGGATATTTCCAAGATATTTAGTCTTTTACTCTTGCACAGTTGCTTGCATGGTTATTGGGAGACTAATTTTTGCAGACTGGATGGACAATCTGGTGCAGGAATCTTATCAGGATTTGTGTTTTGACTGTAATTTTACGCAAACCTTTTCTCCTTAGCTGAAGTTGGTGCTCATGGAATATAGTACCCTACAGCTCGATGTCTCTAGTCTTTCTTAGCGAGAAAAGAAAGAAAGAAGAACAGGGAAAGGAGAAAAAGAAGAAAAAGAAAAGAAAGAAAAGATGTAATCTATGTTTTGGCACCCACGATTTTCTACAAGCATTCTAAGAACATTACTTGACCAACTGTGAGTATCCCATCTGAAGATAGGAGCAACCTGTGAGAAGAGAGAGCAGAACACAAGAGTCCATATAACAGAATGACATCTCATGAAGAAGGGACAAAAAAAATTGAGCATGCAAAGTTTTGGAAAAAGGGAACAGAGAAGAGAAGGAATATGGAATAGACATTTGATTATGGAATGAGGGGACAAAGAAAGATGGCCGTTGGGACGTAGATTTTTATGACCAAACTGTTTGGATTGGGTTCCAGTATTTTGTAGTAATTGTAGAAATTGTATAAAAATTACACTGTATGTTTAGGATCTTACTCTGATATGTCAACATTTGTTACTAACATTTAGTATTATTCTTAGAGTTTTAATAGATAGTGTATAACCGTTCATACATATAGTTAACTCGAAACTGTCAGATCCATGTTTGAGTTAAGTTCGGGTTGGGTTAAGAATGGGATCAGGTTTTATTTCTTCAAATCCATATACCCTTGCTCCACACATGTTCAAGATCTAAGATTGGATCTTGAGTCAAATTCAGTTATTTTCAATCCACATCCGACCTCGAAATTCATTCTTGTTAAGGATTTCAGACAATACCCAACCAATGAATAACAGCTGATGAGGGCCAGAAGTGCAGTATATTAACATATCTAAATCGTATCTGCTGCCAGAAGAGTAACACCCCCAGATGTTGCATTTACTATATTGTATCTTTTAATGCCTTGTCCCAAGCCACCATAAAGGAGGATTTCATTGGGTAACCAGTTTAAAACTTAGTCGTATTTATGAAATGAATCCTAAAGACTGAGAAGAAAAGGACCCATGTAGCCAAACCAACAGTTTGGTATAAAGGCTTAGTTGTTACTGTTCGCTGCCAAAATTGTAGCATACGTGGAAATTTTAGATCATGTTTCAAAGCCATAGTTTCTATAAATGGTTTTACCAGGATTCAGGACCCTATTTCCACAAAATTAGGAGTTAAACTACATGGGAAACTTTTTAAGAGTACAAGTATCTAGGATTATTGTCAGAAGCTATGAACAAGGATCTAACAACAGAACATCTTAGACAGATTTCATGAGTAATAAAGACATCAGCATGTGCTTAGGTGCTAAGAAAGTAGGAGAAAAGAAATTGAAACTAAATGATAAAAGAAAGGAGAAGGAAATAAATTGAAGCTATGAACAACACTGTTTTTACAGGCATGTGACAAGTCACAACTGTTGTAACAGCAGTGTCTGGGAAAGGGGAAAAATATATATATAGAAACCAACAACAGTTTAATTTTGAGAAATATAACATGCTTACTATAGACTCCTTGGAAAGACCAGACTGATTTTGTGAATCTGTAAGTTTTGGCTGAGATCCCGCCAGCATGGCTCATGAGATGATACCTATGTCCACTTTCACATGTTGGTAAAAGGAATGTTTTAGCATGCATTTTATTTTACTTCTTACCCTTTCTGCCTCTCATTCTTCCAGCAACCAAACAAACAGAAAAGCAATTTTGCCCATTGTTTTCTTTTCTTTTCATTACTTTCTCTGGAACCAACAACAGCCATTTAAGTAAAGATAAGCATGAGACTCAAGGGAAAAGCATAAGTTCTATGAATTCCAATTTCTCATAAATATGAAAAAGTACTTTGAACAAACTACACAATTTCCCCCTTCAAGCAAGCAGCAAGCTGTATGCTTCAAAAATATTCTTGTGAACTACAAACATAGAACAAATTTGGACAAAAATTAAATGATAAGAAAAGAATATTTTTATAATAGAAAATTGATGGAATAAAAATATTTCAAAGCTACAACAAGTTCAGTGTGTTTTTCGTCTTTCAAGTTCAATATGACATCATTCCATACTTTCTTTGTTAACTACAAAATATAATTGTGCATTACAAGCACACAACAAATTTGGACAAAAAAATAAAAAAGATGAGATAAAAATTCGTAATCATAAAAATTGTTGCATAAAAAGATTTCAATCCTACAATGACTTTAGCATGTTTCTCATCTTTCAACTTCAATGAGACATGACCTAAAACTTTCTAGGTTAACGAAAATTAGGGTTTGCAACAATAACAAAATTAACAGATAATGTAATTAAGATATTCATTTATAGAAATAAAGCTTATGGCTTGCCTTAATGAAGTCTGATAAAGCAAGTGAGGAGTCATTTGTACGGCCAGCTTCTTCAAGGACGTGAGTCAGAACTTTCTGATAAAAAGAACCAAAGTTAATATGGATGTTAGAGAAGCATAAATATCTCCACAAGTACATATCATACATTGTATGATGGAACGATTACTTTGAAATAATGAATACCAATCATCATATCAACTGGCGAGAAAAATGCTGAATGAAATCTACAGGCACAGAATATGTACCTTCACATGCTTGATGCACTTAAGTTTACGTTTACAATTAAATTTTTTAAAAGTTCATTCAATTGGCAACCTCGGGAATAACAAGTCCAAAACAAGTTTTCTATTAATTAAATAAAGCTTTAACTTTCAGCTAGCATTGTTAACGGAAGGTTATAAAAGCTAATTAAGTACAACGATGCAAGGGAATCAAAGTTTATGACTCTTCCTCAAAGGACAATAACTATACGCAAGCAAACAATACAATTGGACTCAGTGTTCTCAAAAGAAGGCTAGGTGAGCACCTAGTTGACTTTAAACCATGGTTTATAATTTTGGTATCGGCCAATGCTTTTAGTACCAATATCATGAATATCAGCAATCAATATCTGCAATATCGATTATATCGGTAATATCAGCTACGATATCGGCTAATATTATAGGGTCAATATCGTATCTTGGTACCTCAAAACCCAATACAATATTACCAATATATATCGTAATTAGCTGATATTTAAAACCAATATTGTACCCTAAGCACCCAGATCTGCCAACTGATATTTGAAAACATTGGTTGGACTTCAACATGCATGTTTGCATGGTAGAGTTCTACGATGCAACACAGTTGACATTACTAAGAATTTCCACATTCATACCACATCCAAGATATGATCCATGTATATGTGCACCAGACACTTGTCTCCTATGTAAAACGGGCACTTCATGATTGAAGTTGTACACATGTCACACACGTTGATACACATACCAAATAGCTATGCTTATGGACATTCCCTTGACATGTGTTGGACACTTTTAATTATATAATATACATTTTAATTTAGGACACCTGTACACTTCTTGGCATGATTTGATATATTATCTTTTATTAATATTTTGGCCCGGTACCAGCCAGACACAAGCCAATATGACCAACAATACCAATATTGTCGATACAACGAGACAAAATGGTTGATATTGTCGATTTAAATACCAAAACCTACGATACCAATACTGCAATATCAAACCATGTTGGGGGCACATTCTACTTTTCTTATGTAATTCTTTGTTCACATTACTTGTTTGAGATATTTATTTACCCTTATTTATATACAAAAACTGTACTTTGTGGGAAAATGCTATCAAATATTAATTTGTATAAAACTATAATAAGTTTAGATATGTTCGGATATAACTAGAATGGTGAAAAGACAAGGCCCATTCCTTTGTGAAGTCATATAAATCATAAATGTATGATAAGTTAAAATTCTAACATGTATTACACCATGTTATGCAATTATATATGTGCCTGTGTGATTAGAAATATATGTGTGGGCTTTCAAAAGCACGACCATGTCTATGTATATATCTACTTGTGTACTCTATTTAGTATTTACATATATTCCAGTGTCATCTTACCATGTCTTTGTGTTCTTTTTAGGAATTAACGTGTCACATGTTTGTGTCCGGTTTTGTATCCGAAATATATGTAATTCTTTGTTCACATTACATGTTTGAGATATTTATTTACCCTTATTTATATACAAAAACTGTACTTTGTGGGAAAATGCTATCAAATATTAATTTGTATAAAACTATAATAAGTTTAGATATGTTCGGATATAACTAGAATGGTGAAAAGACAAGGCCCATTCCTTTGTGAAGTCATATAAATCATAAATGTATTAAACCATGTTATGTAATTGTATGTGCCTGTGTGATTAGAAATATACGTGTGGGCTTTCAAAAGCACGGCCATGTCTATGTATATATGTACTTGTGTACTCTATTATTTACATATATTCCAGTGTCATCTTACCATGTCTCTGTGTTCTTTTTAAGGAATTAATGTGTCACATGTTTGTGTCCGGTTTTTGTAACCATGCTAAAAAGCTCATTTGAACACTTACAAAGGTATCCACTTTCATTTACATATGTAAGAATGCATATGTACTTTATGGTTATATCTGTATGTGCACTTCTTAGTTTATTGTATATATGATTTGGTACTTACTAGCATATCCCCGAGCCATATGGCGTGGGCCCGACTGGTTTATATGAAATTTTTTAAGAAAACAATAGTGAACTCTTTAAACCATCTTAAACATCATAGTCTTTTTTGAGATAAATACTCAGTGAGTAAACTAAAGCCAATAGAAAATTCAATAGATAAAAGTAGCCAATATAAAAGAGCCCATTTGGAAATTAATGATTATTAATCATATTAAAAGAAATAGAAACCTTAACAGGAAAAAGAAAAGTTAAGAATGAAATTTATTATTTGTTGATAAGTCTAAATTTATGATAATTGTGCTTAAGAATGAACATTGTTCATTGTTTTGCAACTGAATCACACATTATTTGATTAATAAAACACATAATAGAATTATACTAAAATTCACATGCTGTAGACAGTAAATGAAACAATCAGTGCCATTTAAAACAATTCTCCACCTTTTTGAAGGAAAATGACATTTAAAATGCAGTAACAAGAACTAAAATCTTAATTCAAGACTTCCGAATTACTGTTCCTTTATATGAATCCAATATGGGCCTAGGATCCTTCACCAGAAGCACACCTCTTAGACATGGACACATGAATGAGTTTGCTTGATATTCTTTAATTTGAGAATTTGGCATATACTATTATTTCTAGTAAAATTTATATTTCACACTATTAATTCCAATTTTGTCCTACTTAAACAAAAAGCACATAGCAGTGAATTTTACGTAATACTAAATCCTTGTTACCATTTGCTTGTACAAAAATGAACATTCAATTACAGGGTTTTCAATAACTTCACCATTGTCAAAGGCCTCTTCTCTTTTATTTTTGAATTATTCTTTCCCTTTTTCTCTAACTTCTTTTCAGTTCTAAGCTTCACTCAGGAGTCTCAGAGAAAGTTGTTTTCAACTTTGGATTATGAATCATCTTTCCCTATATCTAGTATACAAATAGCAATTAACAACTTAAGTGTACTATTAGTAATCGTTCTATTAATTGGCCTATAATTTTCATATGGAGTATTGAATGCACAAGTTTTGACTTAAATCTTAATCTTTAAGATAAAGTGATCTGAAAACAATTTGGGTAATTGGTAAAAGAATATAAACTCATAAGTGCAAGGAGCACTAAAGACTGATAACCAATAAGATTTAACAGCTAATATAAAAAGCTTTATTAACTATTACAGAATTACATATGTACCCTAACACATTCATTAAGATTGTTTTTGGCACATAAAAACCAACCAATAAAGAACTAACACAACACTGATGAATATTAGATCTCTGATATACATAAAAAATGGGTGTATCATATTAGGAGCCTTTTAAGCTTGTGTCTGTTCTTTTCTTTGTATTCTACCTGCTAGTGATCTATTCATACAAAATAAAGTTGAAAATTTGTTTCAACTTCACATTATAAGTCTTCAAGAAGGTTCATAAAAGAAGAAACTCTTTTCTTATTAAAAAATAATACCATACTAATTTTTTTCTATAAAACTCATTTTCCAAAGTAAAACAAGAAAAAGGTGAAAAGATTATGGTACTTAATAAACACCCATATTTTGGAATAGAATTAGAGTTAGAATGTTACATCAACCTAGCGCAAAGAAAATTAATTAAAAATAAATAATGCGTTCTTTTCTAACTGGAAAATATAAACGAAGCAAAAAAAGTTAAAAAATCACATGTAATTTTAAATCTTACACTTTAGTTCATAAAATAATTACCAAACATAGAGAGGCACCTCTAATTTCAGTGGAGGAAACAACAATTTCTTTACCGATCAAGTATGAACTACGCGTAAAAGAATGTTATTACATTTTTAAGTGAATATATAAACATCATTACTTTTTTTTACTCCAACAACAAAGTAACTAAATGATCTTCCCTGGCTAGGGGTCCACGCGGCACAACATTACTTTTAGGAATGATGTCAGTGAATAATTTTGAATTTTATGGGTACATACCAAACGCATACAACAAATATAATCCCTGGTTATAAGTATAAGCTTTGTTTAATAAGTTAATAAGCAAATAATAATTCTTATAAGTTTTTTTTGTGAAGAGCAATGTCCAGAATGTATATATATGTTCTACTTTTTTTTCGTATTCTCTCGTATCCTTTTCCACAAATATTCTCTTTATTTTCCCTCGTTCTTCTTGTTCTTTTTTTCCCTCCAATACCTGTTTCTTTCCCTTTTTGATTTTTTTGGTTTTCAGTTCCTTTCTTTATTTACTTTGCTTTCATATATTTCTCTCCTTTTTTCATGATTCTTTGTTTTCATTTTGTTTTAGATTTTTCTTTTTTTTGCTGCATGATTCTTTTTTCTTTTTTTCCCGCACTTCTTTTCTTCTTCCTTTCTTATGATTCTACTCTACTTTTCCATTCTGTGTTTTCTTAAATAGATTTTTTCACATTTACCTTTTGATCTTTTCCTCTCTTCTCTTTTTTACCTCTCTCTTTAAATTCTTTTTCTTCTTGATTCTTTCTTTTAGTGCTTATTTTTAACTTTTCTCAATTTTTGTCATTTCTTCGTTCAATGCTTCTTTTTTCTTTTTTTTTAGATTCTTCTCTTTTTTTGTTTTCTTTATTTGTAGAATAATTTCTAATTTTTTAGAAAAAAGTTGTAGCCCGATTTGAACGTGGGACCTCCAATTTTTCAATCCAACACTTTTACCATCTAACCCATGCTTCAACTGAATAATTTCTACTTATTTAATTATCTTTACTCTATTTGTGATGTTTTTAAATTATTTATACAAACATATACTATATATTTTATCTTTACTCTATATCTTTACTATTCTAAGATAAACATAATTGGGTAGATAATTGTGAAATTATGAATAAGGTACCAGCTTATCCAAATAATTCATTTGGATAAAAGTTTAAAATCTTATCACAATTTAAAAAAATCTTATCATATTTGAATCTCAATTATATATAATCAACGTTCTATAAAGCAAAAAAAAAGTGAAAAAAAAAAACGTAGTATGCCAGAATCCGTGCATGGCATATGGCTAAAGGGTACAAAAGAAGATTATAATTTGTTCTATACCAACATAAATGTCGAAGTTAAAGTTAGTTATTAATTTGGAAGGGGCATCTCTCGCTTTCTCTTGTCAAGGGCGTTGAACCCTCGGACAGCTGGACCTCGACTACGCATTCGTAGTCACGATTCGTCTTCTCCGGCGAGGTTATATCCCTCAGTCGCAGGCTTTGTTTGGAGAACGAAGAGGAGAGATTAGATGGAACAACTTGCTTGCTTTTACGAAATGTCTGTTACATGAATATATAGCCAGCGGCTTCAACCAACCGGAGCAACAAGCTCCACTAATTTAGGAACTAATAATAGAAGGTTTATTCCTATCTTAACTACTCCACTAATTTAGGAACTAATAATAGAAGGTTTATTCCTATCTTAACTACTCCACTAAATTAGGAACTAATAATAGAAAACTATTCCTATTTTCCATCTTTAGCCACTGCAAGGTTTATTCCTATCTTAACTACTCCACTAATTTAGGAACTAATAATACAAGGTTTATTCCTATCTTAACTACTCCACTAAATTAGGAACTAATAATAGAAAGCTATTCCTATTTTCCATCTTTAGCCACTGCAGGTGATCGCGCCCAGCGCGTCCTCGTGCGTGGCCCTCGCGCGCTCCGCGCGTTCCGCATCGCGGCGCACGTCACGGGCCCGGCGGCGCCTGGAGTACGTGCGCCCGACCATGACATCTCTCCCCTCGTCCAGGACCAGCTCGTCCTCGAGCTGGAAATCCGGATACTTGGCGCGGAACGGCTCGACGTCCTCCCAGGTTGCGGAAGCTGCCGACTCGCCCTTCCACTGCAGGGTACCTGTACGGTCGCACAGCCACCGGAGGGGCATCGGGCTTGAGGATGATGCGGTGGTCACGGGCGCGCGCCGGGGGCAGGCCGGTTGGCTCGGCGAAGACGTCGGTGAAGTAGCCGAGCAGCCCGTCGAGGAGGGAGTCGGTGGACACGACGGCATGTACTCCTGGCGGAGACGGTGGTGCCACGCCGCGCCAGCAAATGTCGCGGCCCTCCTGCTGGAACGCCATGGTCCGGGCTGCGAGATCCCAGACGATGGGCCCCAGGGTGGCCATCCAGTGCGTGCCGAGAACCACGTCGTACCCGGCTAGGGGCATCACGTAGAGATCGACGCGGAACTCCATGCCGTCGATGATGACTGGGGCCTGGCGGAGGACGCCGGGGCAGGGGACGCGTTCGCCGTTGGCCACTGTCGCCGTGAGCCGTGGGTGCGGCTCGATGTGCAAGCCCGTGAGCCGTGCGGCCGCCTCTCCGATGAAGCTGTGGGTCGACCCCGTGTCAACGAGCGCGACGAAGGTAGCAGCGCCCAGGAGCACCTGGAGTTGGACCGTGTTGCTGACGGGCACCCCAGCGACCGCGTGGAGGGAAAAGACCGGGGCCTCCGTGTCCGGCCCGTCAGCGGCTGCGGCGTCATCGGCGATCTCGAAGCCGTCGATGTAGAAGAGCCGCCTGCAGACGCGGTTGTGCCCACGCGTAAATTTCTCGTTGCAGTTGAAGCACAGGCCCTGCCGGCGGCGCTCCTCCTGCTCCGGGCGCGACAGGCGCTTCACCGGCTGCCCGTCCACCGTGACTGTGGGTGTAGCCGCCTTGTCGGCTGGGGGCGCAGGGAGGGCGAGGCGCGGCGGGGGGGCCGGCAGAAGGCCACGAGGCGCAGCCTTGGCGGGCGCCGGCGCGTACTGCTCCCGGAGCTCCAGTTGGCGCTCCAGGCTCATGGTCGCCGCTAGGGACTTGCGGATTGTGGACCCGCACGTCGAGGCTGAGCGGGGGAAGGAGCCCGCCGGTGAAAAGCTGGACCCGTTGCGCCTCGTCGAGGCTCCCAGCACGGGGAAGAAGTGCCTGGAAGCGGTCTTGATACTCCTCGACTGTGCCGGTGCGGTGACAATCTGCTAATTCGAAGAGGGGGCCGATCGAAGAGGAGGACCGTAGCGCAGATTGATCAACTCTTTGAATCGGCGCCACGACGGGGTGCCTTCATCCGTTTGGACCTGGATGTACCACAGCTGCGCCCGTCCTCCAGATTATAGGAGGCCATCCAGACCTTTTCTTCCTCCATGATCCGCTGCTGGTGAAAATACGATTCACAGCGGTTGATGAAGATCAATGGATCGGACTTGCCGTCGTAGCGGGGAAAATCCATCTTCTGGAACCGCGGAGGCCGATCGTTGTGGTGCCGACCGTCGTGGCCCCCGCCGGTGTTCGACGAAGGGGAGGACGTCTCCTTCTGTAGCGCGGTCACGGTCGTCTGGAGGTTCGTCACAGTCGAGGTCAGGGACGCGATCAGCTTGGCCAGATCAGTAGTGGTCGGCTCCGACATGGTTGAAGTAACCGAGGCGGTGGTGGGTTGCGGAGGTGGCGCGGAAGACGACGCAGAACGCCTGGAATCTGATACCAGGTTGTCAAGGGCATTGAACCCTCGGACAGCTGGACCTCGACTACGCAGTTCGTAGTCACGATCCGTCTTCTCCGGCGAGGTTATATCCCTCAGTCGCAGGCTTTGTTTGGAGAACGAAGAGGAGAGATTAGATGGAAACAACTTGCTTGCTTTTACGAAATGTCTGTTACATGAATATATAGCCAGCGGCTTCAACCAACCGGAGCAACAAGCTCCACTAATTTAGGAACTAATAATAGAAGGTTTATTCCTATCTTAACTACTCCACTAATTTAGGAACTAATAATAGAAGGTTTATTCCTATCTTAACTACTCCACTAAATTAGGAACTAATAATAGAAAGCTATTCCTATTTTCCATCTTTAGCCACTGCAAGGTTTATTCCTATCTTAACTACTCCACTAATTTAGGAACTAATAATAGAAGGTTTATTCCTATCTTAACTACTCCACTAAATTAGGAACTAATAATAGAAAGCTATTCCTATTTTCCATCTTTAGCCACTGTAGGTGATCGCGCCCAGCGCGTCCTCGTGCGTGGCCCTCGCGCGCTCCGCGCGTTCCGCGTCGCGACGCACGTCACGGGCCCGGCGGCGCCTGGAGTACGTGCGCCCGACCATGACATCTCTATTATTTTTCTCTAATAAAATATGGACAGTAAATTAGAATCAATATATCTCTAACTTTTCCTTTCTGAACACATAATCTTGCTATTCTCTCCCTACTCCCTTAATTAGACATAGCAAATATGATTTTAATACAAATAAATTAGCAGTTTTAAAAACAAATAAAATATTTTGAGAAAGAAACATGTCAAATAAAAAATCAATAAGAAAATATTAAAATCAAAATAAAATAAATATTTTATGAAATGAAATTTGTATACAATTTATATTGGTAATATAATTAATTAACAATATGTATCACAATAAGTATTATGAGAAGAAAGGGTAATAATTATCTCTCTAAATTAAGCTTTTTGAGAGTTAAATGTCTGACTTTACGATAGTCAAAAATTTATTTATCAAAAGCTCCACATATTTAAATATCTCCAAATCTATGGGCCTGTTTGTTTCGTTGCAAAACGTCGCAAGTCGTAAGTCGTAAAATGAGAATGGAAAAAGTGAACTGTAGCAGAGAAAATATATTGTGTTTTACGGTGTTTGGTTGATAAAGTGAAGTGTAAATGGAAAAGTATATTGCGTTTTACGGTGTTTGGTTGATAAAGTGAAAGTGTAAATGGTAAAGTATATTGTATTTTATGGTGTTTGGTTGGTAATGTAAAAGTGTAAGTGAAAAAGTTGACCACAAAATTAACTGTAGCAGTGATTTAAATATTATAAATACTATTAAATTAAATCTACTATTGCAAATTAAATTGTATTAATAAATTTGAGATAAAAAATTAATAATCTTAATATTTATTTATAACAATAATATTAATAAAATATTAGTATAAATAGTAAATATTACTAAAATATTAACTAAATAAATAATATAAAATTTAAGAAAATCTAAAGAGCATTAATAAAATTTTAAGAATACTAATAAAATATAAATATTAAAAATCTTACAACAATAATAAAATATAGTTATAATATTAAAATATTAAAAATACTTGAAATTATTATAATATAAATTTTATTATAATATTATTGTAATATTATAGGAATATAAAATTAACAAAGTAAAATATAATTATAATTTAATAATAAATTATCATTATAGTATTATTATACTGAATTATTATTACAATATTAACATAATAAAATTATATAATAATAAAATATATTATGATATTAATAAAGTAATTTTTTATACTAAAATATAAATAATTAAATATATAGTAATTTTATATTAAAGTATAATATTGTTATATTAATAATATTACTCTAAATAAAATAATAAAAAAATGGAATAAGTATTAATAAAATATAAATTATTAATTAAAATATTAAATTAAAATAGTAAATATTAAATATTAAAACAATAAAAAATTTAAAATTAAAATATAAAATAATTCAATAATTAAATAAGAAATTGAACACTATTTAAAATATTAAATATTTAATAATATTAAATTATATATTGATTATCAAGTAACTGTTTTGAACTGTAAGTGTACTACAAGTGAGAGTTACATGACCACAAAATTAACTGTAGCACTGCAAGTGAGAAAATATGAGTGTAAAAGTGAGATTTACATGACCACAAATTTAACTGTAGCAACTGCAAGTGGGAAAAGAAGAGTTGCATTTTGCAACTTGTTTTTCAGCGAAACAAACAACGGAAAATGGAAAAGAAGTTTTACGACTTGCGTTTTGCGGCGTTTTGCGGCGAAACAAACACGCCCTAT